>VUQI01034310.1:0-10717 GCA_015106735.1 Paratilapia polleni
TTATTAAATATTTGTATTTGGAATTTGGGAGTTATGTTGTCAGTAGTTTATAGAATAAAACAAAAATGTTCATTTTACTCAAACATATACCTATAAATAGCAAAATCAGAGAATATATATACACACACACACACACACACACACACACACAAACACTGGCGGGCTGGAGGTGCAAGGGGAAATTTGGCCCAGTGGGGGTCACCTCTGTGGGAGCGAGTGTATGTGTGTGTAATATCATGCTCTCCAGGAGAGGCGTTGCTGGCAGTAATAGAAGCACTCCCAGGAGCAGACCACGCTGGGTAATATCACACTCCCCAGGGAACTCATCATACACACATTCACCCACACACACACACAGAGCAGAACAGGGCACATATGGTTTGTGTTCAACACAACTGACATACTAATGCAAAGATCCAGACAGGGGGGACACAAATCAACAGTGCACACACATCCTATTAGCTTCTTGCATTCTTACAAGGTCAGAAGATGTAGCGAATCGTGGCACAGTTTTTTACTCAGATTCAGTGGACATCTAAGGATGAAGAGACACACAACAGAAACACAAGAGGTTCTACGTGGTCACCACTCAGTAGAGCTGATAGAGTCTATCCTGAAGTAGAAAGTTAGATATCAGACACGAATGGGAAGGTGGACAAAGTTTTGAAGCCTGCACCAGGATGTGTACTGCAGCAAATCAGATGTTCATGTTTTAATATGTTTGATCACTTTTTTTCTCCGAAGTTTTCAGTCTAAAATTTGGTTAATGTATATGTGACCTACTGCTCAAATTTTTGACCAGAGCAAAGCTGTAGTGAAGCATGGGTCAACATAGTTTATCAGTCCCCAGCCTTTTTAGTCAGGGTCTGCTTTTGAAATACATGTCATTATGTGAAGGGTAAAAAAATTAATACTTTTCATGTCTAGCTTTATTCACAAACCTAAGAACAAAAGCCTTTTGTCTAATTTCTTCTGACAAAGAAAAAAAAACACTTAAGAGAGCTATGTATACTTTTCCAGTTAAGTGCAGAGGCATTAGTCACTATTTGCAGCTGCTTCTTTCTTGTGTTATCTTCAGATTTGATAGAGTGTTACATCCAAATATTCAATTTCAGCCAATATCCTGTCACTTCATGCTGATTTAAATATTTACATATTAGAAATATCTTCTTTGATATATATAATATTAGTAATAATTTGAAGTTTTATAAATACTCCAAACTGAGTGGCCACAGGATGGTTAGGATAGCAGAGACAAAAAAACTGTGCATGTCATTGTCATGAATGTCTGGGAACCACTAAAGATAAGTGTTTCTCTAATTTAGGTCTCTACTAATGTAGAGAGAACAATATGGTGCATATTTCTCATCCACTTCAGTCCTTAATTAACATTCACGTGCATGGTTATGCATATCTGATATTTCCCTCTTATTGAGTCCTGCCCTGGAAGTACGAGGGCCAATGGACAAACTAAGTCACACATCACTCTGTCCCCCTTTGAAATCATTCCTGTCTACTCTAAGAATATTTGCATTTTACATATTTTATTTTTCACAGTAAAGAATGTCACCTGAACCTTTTTCCAACTGGCAAATGTGTTTCTGTCATTGAAAACACATACTCAACTCAACTTCTGAAAGAAACTGCTGATCTGCTTGGATTTTCCCACACAACCATCTCTAGGGTTTACAGAGAATGGTCCGAAAAAGAGTCAGCTGCAGTTCTCTGGGTGAAAATGCCTTGTTGATGTCAGAGGTCAGAGGAAAATAGCCAGACTGCTTCAAGCTGATAGGAAGGCAACATGAACTCATTATAACCAAGGTATGCAGAAGAGCATCTCTGAATGCACAACATGTTGAACCTTGGAGCAGATGGGCTACAGTAGCAGAAGACCACCCGGGGTGACACTTCTGTCAGCTAAGAACAAGAAACTGAGGCTACAATTTGTACGGGCTCACCACAATTGGACAGTAGAAGATTGGAAAAACATTGCTGGTCTGTTGAATCTTAATTTCTGCTGCGAAATTCAGATGGTAGGGCTAGAAAGCTTGGATCCATCTTGCCTCAGGCTGCTCGTGGTGGTAAAATGGTGTGGGGGATATACCTATGGGTGTACCCATAGGTATATCCCCCACACCATTACACCTGCTTCCAGCAGGATAACACGCCTTGTCACAAAGCTCAACTTACCTCAAACTAGTTTCTTGAGCATGACAATGAGTTCACTGTACTCAAATGGCCTCCGCAGTCACCATATCCCAATCCAATAGAGCATCTTTGGGATGTGGTAGAACGGGAGATTCACATCATTAATGTACAGCCGACAAATCTGCAGCAACTGCATGATGCTGTCATGTCAAAATGGATCAAAATCTCTGAGGAATGCTTCCAGCACCTTGATGAATCTGTGCCACGAAGAATTAAGGCAGTTCTGAAGGCAAAAGGGGGTCCAACCTGATACTAGCGAGGTGTACCTGATAAATTGGCTAGTGAGTGTAATGTAGAAAAAGATGCTTGGGGCAATTTGGGAATGGTGTCATGATATAGTTTGTCCTGCAGAGCGGCTCCAGCTCCATTGTTTCTGATACACTGTGTATTGGTGTCTTCATGGGTCTTCACGTTAAGTTGCCATCTCAAATACACTGACTAAACAATGACCTTTCATTTCAGTTTTGCAATACATCTAACATGTCTGTACATGTAAGTATAAATTGTAACAATAAGGGAATATTTTATTCCCTAAAAATCAGCAGTGACCCCAAATATCCATTATCCGCGAGGTTCTACTTTTAAGCACATCTTGTCAGCACATTTATTTTTTTGTCTTGTTATTTAATATCATTCTTTTCTTTTTCTTTTTATGAAGACATTGCCTCAAAATGCCATCACTGACAAGGAAAACTATGTTGGCGGTAGTGACTTAGGCTTATCTCCGGTCCTTGTCTCTCCAGGTATTTATTGACTTCTAAAATAAGTCCTACACCCTTGATTTACTTTCGTATCTACTGAAAATCAGGAGCCCACAGTCATGACATCTTCCCACCCCGTAGCCTGTACCCTTTTTCTATCGCATAGCGCTACAAAGTGAGTTGAACACGACAACTTAAATTTTATTTTTACTTTGTGTTCCCTCCCCCTCTCTCCGTCTGTCTCTCCCCTATCAAACCCTCCAATTTTTCCAAATTCAGATGACAAGATGAAAGCACGGTGAAGGCTCTGAGAGATAGAGACAGAGTCTGTTTTTCATGGCGCCCTCTCTCTATAATCTATAGGCTGGCTTCACTTAGATTGGGGGCCGACAGCTTCATTAGGTGAGGGGGGGGGGCTACTTTGATCTAAAAATACACACCATCATCGCCCCTGGAGTGGAAAAAGTTAAAGAGTTTGCCTGTGTCTTAATCAGAAAGAAGCTTCATGATTTCTTTTTCCAAGAAGAGGCAGAGGATTGGAAAATAAGCGAGCGAGGTGGCTTAGAGGATGTATTTAATTCTCATTCCTCTGAGTGTTGTCTTCCTTTCGAGTATGGGAATGTTTGTACGGCTGATGTTTTTTTTAGGGGAGGAGTGAGGCGTCAGTGTTTGAGCCAGTAGATGCGCAGCATGTTGTTTTTCTCAGTGGGAATGCAGAATTGTTGTGTGTAGAAGTGGTTTGGTAAATAAGAATCCTGTACAAGGTCTGGACTTTGAGCTTGTGTTTGGGCTTTGGACCTGGTGGCTCAGGTCAGTGTGCTGTGTTTGTGATGTGCTTTCAGGGAACTGATAGTGCTTCCAATAACCACTTTCTCATCTGTCTCTTCTGTCCCTACACCACCTCTCCCTCCCTCTCCTTTCTTTCTTTCTTTCTTTCAGAGCATAGGCAAAGGCTCTCTGTGGTCCATAGATCCGGAGTATCGGCACAATCTGATCCAGGCTCTGAAGAAGACGCCGTACCATCCCTACTCACCTGGCCTAACCACCCCCTCCACCTCCCCACCCACCCTACCGCAGACATTTCATCACAGGTAAGACGGACCCTCTCATCCATTGACCGAGTGAATTGGGTCGGATAAACCTGGTTGGTTAACTGGTAAATCTGTTCACAGAGAGCAGATATGGTATGCTGAAGTGTACTGCTGGCTCTTGTCACGCTTGCCGCTCCTAAGAGACTTTAGAGAAATGAACAGATTCATTCTTAGGTGGCAAGTAAGAGTGATTCAAGAGAATTTGTGGCATCCACCTGTTCAAAGGTATCTTGTACTTGTCTTGTTGAAGTGTCTCTTAAGTATGAATGAAATTCATCAGTGTTCCAGAAATGTCATACTGAGTCCTGTACATACTTAAAGTATTTAACTTGGGTTTTTAAAGACTTTTTTGAGCATCTCTCTTCATTCTGTCTTTATTTCTATTGCAGTCTGTGCTGTTGTAATATTATTTATATTGTCTATACTGTAAAATATAATGGCTTCCTTTACCTAAAGTAATCAAACACAGTGCCTCAGAAAAAATGAGTAAATTTGAGATAACAAACTAGAATAGCTTAAAGGATAAGTCAAATAACCTTAATATACTGGCTTCTTCTTATTTTGGGTAAAATCTAAACAACCGATACAGGATTTTTAAGGCTGATACCGATATTTCGATATATCGGCCAGTACTTTTTTTTTTTTCAGACACACAAAACATGAATAAATTGTAATGTGTAGTTATTTATTTACTTGTTTACGCTCTGCTTGACTCTGGTCTGAGCTGGTTGTTGTTTTTATGGAGTTCCAAACATGTGTGTTGCCAACATGGAAGCTGCAGAGCGCCCTCTGGTGGACTAACTATACAACGTCAACACTCATAACATGGTTGAAGGGTGTTTCTCCTGTCACTTTATTACTTCTTTAATTTTCATTTATGAGCCGTTAAATTCAGATACCGATAGATCAGTAAATAGTTAATAACATAGAGCCTGCCTACTCTGGTTGAAAAAGAACTCGGATTGTATAGAAGTCTATGGGAAAACAGCCCTCAGCACTCTTTCTCTGCACCCTCAGTAAACACTTTGCTGATGCATTTATGGGCTCAGTCTTTTGTCTCAGGTTTTAATGAATAAAACATGAGGTTCATTTTGTAAATAATGGCCATTATTAGAGTCAGAAAGGAGAATTATCCAGGGTATGCGTTTGGTGTTCTCGGTTTCACAGTCAGATCCAGCCTTCACTCAGCTCAAGGCTCCTTAACAGGATTTTACTAACCAATGGGTGATGCCACAGTAACTACGTCCATCTTTATAGTGTCTGTGGTTATAAATATATATAAATCAAGCATCACTTTCTTTCATAGTGTTGCGATTTTTGCTCTCCCTACCAGCTCAAACTCACTCACTTTTTATTGCAGCTCAAGGCAGCTCAAGATGTCTAAAAGAGGGCCTTCAGTGATCAAGATCTAGTTATTGGAGTTAGTTTTTAAGTTTGTTAGGTTACTGAATAATTGTGATAAATAATCAAGATGCTGATCAAAATAATCTCGGTTGTTGCTTTTGCCGTAATCAAGCAGCCTTACTGCGAAAACCACAGAAGAGAAACCACTCAGCCCTAAAATATGAAACTAAGGTCTAAAGCGCTGTCAAAATGCCTTAAGTCGACTAAAAATATTTGATTTTGCTATGTCAGAGGATTATTTTAGTGCCCTATGTCTAGTTAGCTGAGTCTTTGTCACAGTGACGAATTTCTAGCTAAACGTTAACACAGTTCTCAGCCACACAACACTGGAAACCACCTCACACAGTCACGACAATCAAAGGGTAAACAAATTAACAATTTGAACTTAAACATTAAGAGTCCGTCAAATCTTTGGTGTTTATTGTTCATTAGTTTTTCTGTTTCCTGATTCCACCATAGGACCTGAAACTTTGCAGTGTGAAAGAATCCATAAGTCTTTGCTAGACTTTTTTCTAAAAGACATGGAAGCTCTCTGTCCACGACCAGAACAAAGCAGAAAATGGAAGGCTTGAAACCAGAGCTTTTTGTGAATGTGTGCAGTCGCATGTGCAGGCTACTTGGTTCCCTCTTTTGTTTCACAATTTTCTAACAAAGAAGCCATTGTTGTTTACTTGTGGAATGAAAATAGAAAGTTCTCGGGATAAATTATCCTGAGAGAGCTAAGTTCATTCTTGTAGTATTTATTTGATGTAAGTGGATCTCCAAGAAGCAAATAAAAGCAAATGAAACAGGGGACTTCAGTGCCAACATCCACATATAACATAAAGCCTATACTCTCATCTGCTCACTTACTCTCTCCATCCTCTCTCGCCATCTGTTACTCTCTACGCCCACTCGCTCCAGGCGTTATATACCTGACCTGCACCATCCTTTCCTTAAATCTTTTTGCACGCTGTTTTCATGCAACAACACTCCTGTCCCTCCTCCTATCTCCCTCCCCCTCAGGCACATCACAGGTAAAAAAGCATTTTTTCCCCTCCACGTGTTCACCCCCCCACCCCTCCATCTCACCCTATCCTTTCCTTCCCCCCTGTTTTGCCTTTCTTCTGGCTCCTACCGCGCCTCTGTTCCGCTCATCTCGCTCTCTTGTCTCCTCTTTTAATATCCCACACACCCTCCCGCTCATCCTCAGGCATACATTACAACTAGTGGGGCACCCAGTACTCCATCTTCTTTATTTATCCCTGCTGTGATTTATTCCCTCTCTCTCCCTCTCCACTCTTTTCACACTCTCTCCATCACTTTATCATTCAATTAAATCCTCCTTTGTCTACATTCACTTTATTCTCCGACCGCTCGCAGCCCCCCCACACACACAGTTGTGCGCACACACACACATCTCTCCACAGTGCAGCAGCTTCCACCTGTGTTGTTTCCTCCACATTCCTCTCCTCTCCTGACCTCTCCTCCTCCCTCCATCCTCTCCGTTTACTAACATCTTGGTTTCCAGCGCTTTTGCCCATCCCGGTGGATATGTCAGAGAGAGCTACTATTAGTTGTTTTTTTTTTTCATTCATCTGCTTCTTCTCTTTTTCTGTCTCTTTCTCTCTACAAATACACCTCTGCCACCAGCCCTACAACCCACTCCCCGGTTGATCCGGGTAGGTTGGCTTGCAGAGCCAGCGGACTGTGTAAGACAGAATAATTGGTTCACCATAAAATGTAAAAGTGTCATTTTGAACAATGAGGTATAGGGAAGTGGAACAAATTGGAGGCTGGATTTGGAACATGAGGGGGGAGCAGGAAAGGGTCGGAGTATAGAGGGAAGAGGAGTGGGGTTTGGGGGGCCGGGGGGTTCATTTGCATTGTGGCACACAGCAGGAAGTGAGAGAGTAAGAGAGTCTTGTTTCTTGGTTGGAGTGGAGCTGGAGGTCCACTGGGATAAAGCACCTGAAGAGCATTCATTGTGTATGTACTGTTATTTCATTACTTAATAACATTACTGTTATAATGTAATTTAACTTCTTTAAATGCTTTATTTTTTCTGACAATTAGTCTAAAACCCAAAGATATTTGTGCTGCAGTCATACAAATTAGGGTAAAGTAGCAAATGAAGAAACTCCAACCAGAAAACAGTGGACATATTATTATCAAAAATAAATTAAACAATTACCCAGGTTATTATAATATTCAGTCAATTCATTAAACAAAGCTGTAGTTTCCATTTATTTATTTTTTTTTTTACAATGTGGAAATAATAAGAATTATTATTGATAAAGATTAGAAACTTGCTTGAAATCGATCACAATAACTGTTTCATTCATTGCCTTACTTGTTTCCACATACAGGCAGGGGCATCAGACATTTAAGAATGATCTGCTCGACAGCAAACCTTTTAACAAAAGAAATGGTGAGATTTACGTTCCCAGTTTCTACGACCCCCACTTTTGTCACTTTGTCTTTGATAAATGGAGCTTTCAAAATCTTTCCAGTGCAACTTCTACAAACATATAAACCCTTTTAAATGTTACCTGTGATTGAATAGCAAGCCTTTTCAAGTCATTTTTTTAATAATAGAAACTTGTAACTTCAATTTGTAAGGAAGTTATGGTGTGCTTTAGACATGTACCAGCTGCAATGTAATGCACAATCACACCATGTCCAGTAAAACATGAAAGCTCCTTTTATAGTCCTTTAATCAGAAACATTGTCCAGCTGGATCGAAATCCCAAAGTTCATAAACACAAAAAGCTTTAATAAAAATGTATACAGAAACAAGGCATCTGTAATGTCCATTAAGTGTTGTACTTTTTGGCAGTTTCAAGTAGTTCACTCAGTATAAGCAGTGTGGAAAGAATTTATTATTAGCTTAAACTGATTGGTGTTCAGTTCAAAGGTAAAAAATCAGAGTTTAAAGCTTAAGAAGAATTAATATTACCCTTCACAACTCTGTGTATAACTCAGCACAACAGGGAAAGTAACAAGTGCTGTAAAAAAAAAAAATAATAATAATAATAATAATGGCTACGAGTTTTTTCTTGAATATAGACTGTATCTAAAAGATGGACATAGCCACCTTGATGTCACAGCCTTGTCTTTGTAGAACCACATTTGATCTACCCTCGAGTGGATCTTACTAAAAACCTGAAGCTACTGTACAATATGGGACAAGTACAAGTTAGCCACACCTTAAATCCTACTCTGCTTTGTTGTCTGCTTTACACTAAATGCAACCATAATTAACAAAATGAACATTATGTTGTATTACAGAAGATGCAAAACTTATGATTGAAACAATGAACTCATAAGGAAATTATTTACTAATGTTATAAAAAAGTGAGAAGCCAGGTCATGTTCCCATAGACTTCTATACAGTGTGACCTCTTTTTGCAACCAGAGCAGTCTCCCCCTTGGATACAAATTTGACCAAAAAAAGCAACTCAGGGTCAACTTATTAGCTTAATGAGGGGTTTCAACTGAATCACACATTCCTCACTATATGTACAGTGTCCCTAGTTGTTATGGACATGGATCTGTCAGTGTGCATGACTGTTTCTCACTTTTTTGCATAAAAAACAAAGCTCCACCTGCAGATGTAGGTCATGTGACTTTAAGCTAGCTTGCAGTTTCACCCCCATATACTATCACACAGATCAGTTATAACACATTTGAATGGTTTAGGTCAAGCAGAATTTTACAAAAATGTAAAACTTGCATTTTACTCTGAAAAAAGTCTTTTGGTGCTACATTGCATTAGTCTGTAAATGTCTATGTTAGAACATGGCATTAGCTGTGTCCTTTATATGTATCCTGGAACTCAAGTTCAATCAATATAACACAATATCTCTCTCAAGAGCACTCACTCTCAAGAATATTATGTTATGAAGTGTAATGACCGTGAATGGTTGCACAGCATGTCTATTATGTTAAGGTCAAGGACTGTCTCAAGCCGCTCTATACAACACAGAAGTGGGAGATGAACACGGAGAATGATAGAGATAGATAGGAGGAAGTGGCTGAGAAGGGCTTGGAGGGAGGGTATAAATGGAGTGCAGTGATGCTTCTTTGTCCTCTGCTGTTTGTCGCTCGCACCTTTCGCTTTTCATGGGCTATAATAACTCACACCGCAGCAGCCGACCCCCACGTGCAGGGTGTTCCAGAGTGTGTGTGTGTGTGTGTGTGAGACTCTGCTCAGTTAAGTGTCTCAGTCCAACTCTATGCTATGCATGCTTTTTTAAATGGGTGTTTGTGTATGTGTCTGACACATGTAATGGTGTGTGCGTGTGAAGGAGAGAGAGACAGAGCATGCTGGGTAGGAGGTCAGCTCCATGGTGCATTCCTTCACACTCCATCAGCATCTGGATGGAAGGAGGAGGAGGAGGGTGTCTCTCCCTCCATTTCTCTCTCCTTCCTTTTCTCCCAGAAGAGGGTAGATGTTGAGGGAGGGGAGCGGCGAGTTTAGCCCCTCGCCCACTGCATTAAATGCACAGGGTCGCCTTGGCAACGGGAACGCCGCCATGGCAACACATGTAGTATAAGTCAGGTGCTGTCGCGCTGCAAACCCATTTGTTGAGAAAGAGAGAGAGAGAGAGAGAGAGAGATGGCGCGGGGATGGGAGGAGAGACAGACAGAAAGAGCGAGAAAGGGAGAGAGAGAGAGAGAGAGAGGGAGGGGGGTGAGACGGGCATGGGTGGGGATTGGGGGAGTAGGGAAAACAGACAGGCAGTTAGCGCAGGAAAAATATGTTATCGCCGTGGCAACGCAATGTGGCAACTCTCCATGGCAACAGCAGGTGGCTCAGGGGCTGAAATTTGCTGCTTTCGCTGCGTTTGTATGTGTGTGTGTACAGTAAATATATGTGTGTGTGTGTGTGTGTGTGTGTGTGTACATATATGAGACCCGTGTTGTCAGACACACTGACTGTGTTTGAGAACAGCACGTCTGACTGGAGAAGAGCGAGCAGTCAGACGTGCTGTCTGATGGGGAGCTAAAGACCACTCAACCTGGAAAAGCCTCTTTCTATTTTCTCCCTCTTTTCCCCCTCTGTCTTGAAATTATGGATCCAGCGGCATCCCTTTGTGTGTATGTGTGAGTGAAGATATCTCCATCTATGTGAGAAATGCCATCATTACCTCCCTCATTAGTGGTGCAATGATCACCTAAACTGAGTCCCCGGCTTTGTGTATTCCTGTGTGTGTGTGTGTGTGTGTGTGTGTCTTGTTTTAATGTGTCACACTAGCTGTAAGCAGATCGGTCTTAAACATGCCTGTCTGGCATGAGTGCGTGTTAAATGTGTGTGTGCTGTTGATTTCC
>VUQI01034310.1:10758-23574 GCA_015106735.1 Paratilapia polleni
TGTGTGTGAATGGACGAGTGGCGGGCGGTGGGGGGCTGTCATGAGAAATTACCCCCATGGACTACAGCGTTGAGGCTGTAATTCTCTGAGGTAATCACAGGGAATAATGGCAACAGTGGGACACCCGGGAATCTAATCACTATAATCAGAAGCACTGGCTTATGGGCTCAAATTCCTGCCTTGCTATCCGCCTCGTGATGAAGCCGGCTTGGCTGGTTGGCTGCTGCGACATGATCAAATGATTGACCAGTTTTCTCTGTCTCTCTCTCCCACTCCCCTCCCTCCCCATCCCTTCTTCCTCTCTCCTTTCTAGTCCTCCATTGTGGTCGGGGAGTCCCCTCTTCAGAAAGAACGGAGGAGTACTCCTACAAGGTACTGTTTCACCTCCGCTAGTCTTGTTCTCTGTGTTTGTGTGTGTGTGTGTGTGTATGTGAGATCTCCCGCCTGTTTCTTTCTTTCTTTCTTTCTTTCTTTCTCTGTCTCACCCGCTTCCTCTCTCCTCCTCCTCCTCCTCTCTCCTCCTCCTCCCTCCCTCCACCCTCTACGGATGTGCCAACTCCAATCATCTCAATTCCAAATCCCTCTTTTTAGAAGCGCACCTTGAGAATACTGAGTGCCGAGTTCTGACACTTGGCTCGGCGCCAGGCGTTTTCTAAGTTTGTGAAAAAAGGGAAAAAGAAGTGATAGAGACACAGCAAGCGAGGGAGGGGAAGAAAGGAAGAAAATCTGAGCTTCAAATCAGAGGCTGGGGAGCAATCCCCTTGCCTCCTTTGCTCATCCAAAACAACATACGTACAGTCTCACTTTATTTTTACTCTTATACACTTCCTTTCCCCCCTATTTCCCATTATTCCTCTCCTCCCCTCCCTGCCGACCCCATCCCTGGTGGCTGGATGGCAGTTTAAATGGACATTCAATCCCAATCAGGGAGCACTCCAGGAGCTCGCTGGGCTGCCGAGCCCTAAATGGAGGAGGAAATGGATACATTAGGCGTCTGCAGCGTGCCCTCCATCGCCGCTGATAATGGAGTAGTAATGGTCAAGGAGCCGGGGTTGGAGAGAGTGTCTGAAAACCTGGACTCCCTCTAGACACACACATAGTCTGAGTGATGCGTCTGAGCAGCTGGACAGATGGACGGATAGAGAGAAAGAGGAGGAAGGCTGACTTGGAGTGCACATATTAGAAGGAGAGACAGGGAAACAGAAACATTGTGTTTTTGAAAGGAGAGAGCGTAGGAATGGGCAGGTGTGATATTCAGAGGCAGCAGGGAGAAGAAAAGTTGTGACAGACAGCCAGAGGCAAAGACAAGAAAAGAGTTGGGGGTGAGGGGGGTCGGGTGCCAGAGAGAGTGAGTTTGGGGCTGTTAGTGCCGTCAGTTATTACTTCCATCTCCCATTCCCGGAGCTTTCAGGGCTGCTCAGGTGATGTGGCCTGAAATCTGGCTCTCCCTGCACGACACAGAAGAATGCAAGGACAATGGCTGGGAGCCGAGTGCTCAACCCAACCTATCACTCCACCTCCACAAGGTTCATTATTCAGTAGCTCTAAATTATAAAGCTTCTGCTCGGTCTAAGTGGTCTTTTTAAAATCTAAGTTCTTAGGTTGCCTGCTATAATTTAAGGAGGTAACTAATTTGGAACCAGCTCCAGGCCTTTATTAACCTGTCAGCTGCAAATGAAGGGTGTATCCAAGTCAATAGAAAAATTGACCAGCATGTAAATGATTCATTGCAGCATATTCGTACATCACAATCACTTTAGAGGTTAAAACAAGTATTGGGTTTATGTCTGTTGACAAATATCTATCAAAATATCTATTGACAGCAAGACATTAAATCCTGTCAAATGGTAGGAACTTATAGGGCTGTACGTTTATCCATAGGATAGTTGTTTCTGTTCTAATACATGATGAGCTGTAATAGGAAAAGCACTACTACAGAAACAGAGGTGGAAGTTAAGGACATTTGTAACTTTAAAGAAATTTCAAGAAAAACTATTTACAACATTTTTTGTCAGCTAAGTTAATTTGCCATTTAAGCCTAAATTATAACTAACATGTGAAATACTGCCCAGTTATACAGTAAATTAACAACCTGATATTGTGTAAAATTGTTATAATTAGCTTCAAAACAATCAGCTACAATATTAAAGTGCTGCTTACTAAAAATCCAATATATAATGTATAATAACATAACCCAGACATGACCGTTTGTGCCTGCATAATGGGTGCCTTTTTTGAAATGTGCAAAATCCTTCTTTACCTAAGGAAAAGGAAGCAGTGGAAGAAGTATGTAAATCCTTAAAATTAAATGAAAATGTAAATAAAAGTAGCAATACTGCACTACACAGTAGAAATATATACTACAAGTAATGGTCAAGGAATCAAAGATCTACTTGATTAAAAATAATCGACACAATGTAGTGATAGTTATTATTACGCAGTTCTGAGTGTTTGTCATATTGATTATTACTGATAAAAATGTCATTTTAATGTTGAAGCTGGTGGAGCTCAACTGAACTGTTTTATATATTACAGAGACATTTACTAATACATATAAAATCTATCATCTCTTTTAATCCAGTTTCGCATACTGATGGCACAGTATGTGATCAGTATTTATGTTTGAAATGGAAGTAAAATCTAGAGCTGCACAGAAATGTAATGTAAAATAAATGTAGCCTAGTAAAAACTAGGTCACGTTTGAGAAATAATCAATTAAACACTTAATTAAATTAAGTGGGTGTACTATGAAGTACTTAGGTAAAGGAAAGGTTTTACTTGTATTTTTGCACTGCATTGATGCAGCTTTTAGTCAAAAGTCTAAATACATCTTCCAGCGCTGTATGTAGGTGTGATTTAAAAATAAAATTTTAAAAAAGTTCAGCAACTCTGCCTATAAAAAGCAAAGACCTTACATTCTCATCCATTCTCCCCTTCAAGGTCATCTCCTCGTGCAGCCCTGCACCACTTCCAGTGCTGCTGCTGCTGTTGTCAGATTGCACCCATGAAGTTCTGTTCTCGCCACTTAAATTTTCCCATTCCCGCTGGATCTGCTCCACTGTGACAAAATTAAATTTGAATTTCAGTTTGGGGAAGAGGACAAAGTCCAAAAGCTCCTAACACTGGATGGTATACTTTCTGATCTGTCCAAATAATCTTGTTCCTATCTTTTTTAGATTTTTTCTGAGTCTCTGGACTTTTTGTTTTGGTGTGTTACCAGTGGATTACATCTTGATTACAACTCTGCTTCTTTTGGGCAGAGTTGCAGAATTTTATTACACCTCATATAGGGTCTAGACAAAATAACGAGAATGTTCATGAAAAAGGAATTAAGGCAACTTAAGCGACAACGCAGGATTCAAAATTCTCCATAATGCACCTTACAATAGTGGCATATTTTGTTAGATCCTCCCTGCCTGGTAAATTCATTTATCTTTCACAGCCATTTTCCATGTTTCTAGTGCATTTCTGTTCTAAATGTGTGGTCTTTCAACCTAAACTGAGAGAACCCCAGTGACATAATCAGGGTTACTTTCTCATACTTTGAAGTACTCTCTCTCCAGAGCCACAGAAGATATTTTACAACAGTTTTCTCAGGATGAGAAGCGCTCCTCATGTCGAGTAAACTCAGCTTCAAGTGTAAAATTGATGTAATATCCCTCAAAGCAATGTGAGACTACAAGATTTCTAAAAAGCCTATCTTTGACAAAATAGAAGATCAAAATAGGTGTAGAGGAACACATTTGAAAATCACAGGTGCTGATTAGCTTTCAGCCTGATAACACATTTGTAGCTGTTTCAAAGGCTTTTTAAGTTAGAGTAATCAAGTGTTGCTTTTATTTTATCTCCCACCCCTGCAAGTTATAGCAGATGTCAGTCAGCCAACCACTTAAACACTCGGCTGCAGTGTCAGATAGACAAGCCAGTTAGACATCCAGTTAAACTGCCAGCAACTTCAGCCCACCAGCAATCCAGTCCGTCAGTCAGCCAGTCAGTCAGACACCATTAGTATGCATCCTGCCCTCACTCTCTACTCAGTTTAACACACAGCAGCCAAGCAGGCAGAGAGACAGGGAGGGGGTGTTTTGACTGAACGAGAGGCCACGTTCAAACGGTTGCATTCTCAAGGTCTGCTGGGAGTAACCTTTGACCCTTTGGATTCTGCGTTTGTGTGTGAATTCAGCGAGTGTTTGTGTGTTCTTGGTGCCTCTGCTGGTGCCGTGTGGAGACTGCAGTCTGCAGGGCCATGTGGAACTCATTTAACAGGAGAGCAGAGGAGGCTGAGTGCGTTTACGGCACATGGGAGCGGAGAGGGGAGGGAGGCCGAGGGCTCTCAGTCGCCCTGGAAAACAGGCAGGCAGGCAGGCAGGCAGGCAGGCAGGGAGACAGGCGGCGGGCGAAGACGTAGGAAGCAGACAGAAAAGGCAGAGCAGCTGACCAGACATTGGAAAAAGCCAGACGAGGATATTTTCTCTCTAGGAAAAAGAGAAATGCAGACAGACACCTTTTCTTGTCTTTTGATACTTTTTTTTTCCCTCCTGCTTTCTGCTACCAAACCAATAGAGTGTGTTTTTTTTGTTTTTTATGGGGGTTTTTTGCCTTGCTTTGAGCTTGTAAAATGTATTGCTCGATCTCAGCGAGTGGGGACAGGCTTTGGGAGTGCTGCCTGGTCTTTCTCAGCTTAGTTTGTCACCTCATCTCCACAGCATATGTCCCAGGCTTTTTACCTGCAGCGACAGTGTGCATGCTCAGTTGGAGATATGAGTCACCACTATACATAGAATGACAGATCAATACACAGAATAAAACTCAACAAGTGAGGATGGAATTAGAAGGATGAGAAAAAGAAACAGAGAGAGGAGGTGAAGCTAGAGGACACACACATAAGAGAAGCGCGCACTCATAGTAGAGAGTTTGTATGTGTATAGTTTATGTGTCGCTGAGGTATGAGAGGCCATATCAAACAGAGCTTGCTAGTTCCTTTCCCCCATTTCTCTCTCTAGCTGTTTTCACACATGAATCCGGATATTGTCCTTTCTTATATCTAGCACACAATAGGAGATTGTCCAAGTCTGGTTTAGGCTCAGCTGCAGTCTCCAGTGATGAAAAATAAAGCAAACCCAGTTTCTCTAATGGCCACTTGAACGAGTCAATCCCCATAGACTCCTGTGTTAAAATGTCCAACTTTACAGCAGAAACAAACATGTTTACAGTCTATACAAACTAGTGTTTTGGTCTGATTTACTGTTTGATCTTATTCCCCCCTTCAAGAGAGCTTTACAGGGGGTGTTTTTCTTATAACTCGCCCATTTAAACTTTATTTAAGCTTAAAGTGTGCACTGTTAGGGGCCTAACCACTTTGACTAACAGGTGGATGCCGACATAGGCAGGTGTTAGCTAGGTGCCGCTTAAGCTAATTAAAGCCACTGAACTGGACCTCTAGGCTGTGTTACTGTGGTGGCTTACTGTGTTAATAACAGCCTAAGAAGTTTGTGTTCCAGTTTTAGTGAAATTTTATTATTTATTTTGTATGTCATTTAACACTAATTAGCATGTATCGCTGTCTGTTTGTTGCGCCTGTACAGTTTGTGGATACAGCTTGCTAACCAAGCTTACCAGCTAGCTGATACTTAGCACTCTAACCCTCTCTTCTAAATGTGAGACACTTCTGGTTCCCACAAACCAAGATGGCACCAGCCATAAAGCTGAAATAGAATTCAAAATGAGACTTAACAAACTGGTGGGTGTCACCACAGTGGCAACGTTAATCTTTTATATACAGTCTGTTGTTGAGTTTAAAGCATGCTGGAGACAGGACGCGTGACACGCAGTCATTCGCGATGAATTCTCCCAACAGCTGCCTCCTCTGTTCTCACATGGGCTCAGTCGGACATTACACAGACTTTGTATTTGGGAGCTGACACAGTAAAGACTGTTTACCTTCCATTTAATGCATTTTTACGAACAGGTCCGCTGAATAATGTCTTGAAAAGTTTAGGGCTGCAGTGCACGCGCGAAAACGCCTTCTCTTCCTTCTTTCTATCACTTTCCCTTCTGATGCATGATCTACCACTCTGTGGCATGTGGAAGAGGAATCGTTGCTATGGTAACCCAAAGCCTGACTGGAACGAGAGGTGGGGGGGAGAAAGGGTGGGGGCATGTCAACCCGGGGAGACCTAATGCACTGCCCACACACACACATCCATGCAACGAGTGATCAAGATTACAAAAGAGACTCTGTGCAGGGACTTACTTATAAGGTTATGGAGAGCAGAGCTGGAGATATCAGGGACAGAGCCACGCTAACTGGAGTCAATAAGATTACTGTGGACACAGCCGGCCACAGAGAGGCAGCAGAAAGACACTTACAATGACAAAACCCCAAACAAATCACTCATAATGCACCTTGTGTGTGCGTGTGTGTGGTACAACATGAACCAAATATATGAGATTGTTTTCGGGGGGGCTGCCATGACAACTCGTATGTTTTAATGAGCTTGTGGTTCCCAGGGTGAATTTAATTTCTCCTCATAACATCGATCATAAATTTACTGTATGAGCTGAGATTTAAAACCCCCCAAAAAAAGGCTTCTGCTGCAGTATATTGATGCCTTGGTAAAAGGGTGTTCGCACTCGCACCTTAACAAATGTTTCTGCGGCAGACAAAAGCAAACAGCAGGTCATCGTTTGGGAAACACAAACTGACCCTAGAGATGAAAATGACAGCTGTTCCAGTGAACTGGGATGGCTGTGGTGAGCAGCCAGCCTTGAATAATCCAAGCTTTTGGCTCAGATGTACCCTTCTCTTCTCTTCTCTTCTCTTCTCTTCTCTTCTCTTCTCTTCTCTTCTCTTCTCTTCTCTGCCACAGTCCAGTATGAGTAGGAAACCAGAGGCAACACTTTGACCTAAGTGGAAAATCTGAAATGACATAAAAAAAACAAATTATTATTTGGAGCTTCTTAATGTTTGTGTTAAATCTGGAATGTTTTTCTTGCTGTAAACTAGAAAAAGTTCCAGTATACACCTAAACTCACTGAATACTAAAAAGCTTTTTTTTAATTGTTTCTCTGGCAGAGTTGGTGAATTTTACATCTTGATTGAAGAATAACTGTAAAAGTTACATGTTTCCCCCCTCTTAGTTCACAGCCTCTTTCATTACGCAAAATAAAGTAATAAAATAAAGATTTCACAGATCTGTTTTGACTTGTTGGTGAGGATGTTTTTATTGCTATCTTACTGAAAGTTAGATTACTTTCCTTACTTTGTTTTTAAATATTTTTTTGTTTTTATTTGTAGACATTTTTAATGTACTACTGTTTTTAATATCATTTTCCTCTTCTTCCTCTTCCTCTTCTTCTTCTTCATCTTATTATTATGATTATTATTATACTTTTTAACCTAGTGTTGTATTTGCATTTATTTATGTAATAATTATTTTCCTTTATTATTTTTATTGAAATATATTTTCCTTTTATTGGTTGTAATTGCTGTCTTTTTGTGTGGTTTGCAGGATTCAGTGTTAGCTCATTCTTTATATTTTTGTATGCTAGACAACTGGAAAGCACTTTGGGTAAACTCCTGTTGTTTTTAAATGTTCTATATAAATAAAAGTGACTTGAATTGAATAGATTAAAAGATTGAATCTACTCAAACGGTATCAACTGTCTGTATTGTAAATATGACAGCTGGCAGTCAGTTAGCTTAGCAAAGTGTAAAGAGAGGAAAGAAAACAGCTAGCCTGGTACTTCTCAAAGTCAATAAAAATTGTCTGCCTATCAGCGCCTCTCAAGCTCAAAAACAAAAAACAAAATGTAAAAAAAAAAACCAACCAAAACATTGTTCACCTGTTTCTAGCTTATACTAAGCTAAACTAACCCACTGTAAGTGTGGGCTCCAGCTCTACAGTACAGTCATGAGAGTGATATCAGTCTTCTCACATAACTCTCAGCAAAAAGGTGCTACTGAGCTCATTTCCCTGAATTTCTAACCATATATTAACTAACATTAACATTACATTACATTAAGTTTTCAAGTCTTTCCACCAGCTGTTAGATTGGTTCAGGTTTGTAAACTGTTATCGTTGACTACTTGTACAGGTTTTCAAATGGCTTCAGGTCCAAGTTCTGATGCCACTTGTGGATATTGAGAGATGTGCTCCATTTTCATGGCTGTGTGTGTTTCAGGGTATTGTCTGTGTCTGTGTCCAATTCTGTGTTTTTTTTTTGTTTGTTTTTTTTGTTCAGTGACCTCTCTATATTCTGCACCAGCCATAACATGGTTCAATGTGGTGACCATATTAGCAAGGTGATTAGCAGCACCTGTCTTTTGCCAGTAGAAATGCTTGGCTTTCAGGCCTGCGAATTCAATCTTTGTCTCATTAGATTGCAGAAAGTATCGTTTGGTAAACTCCAGGTGGGCTTGCCATATGCCTGTTTTTTCAGTGGAGTTAAAATGGCACTCAGACAGAGTGCTGCAGAGTTGTCCTTCTGGTGGGTTCTTTAGTTTCTTTGAAAATTGGTTTGCGTGATCATTGGCTACACTTCCTCCTCCCTGACCAAGGCTCTTCTTGCCTAAACCAGATGGACGACTATTGGAAGACAAACTTTTTCCACTTAACAATAGAGCTCACTGCCCAGCACAGTTGGATTTTGGAGGTCTGCTGAGGGTTCCTTGAGCTTGTTGCTCTGACGTTAACATGGATCTGTTGAGCTGCTTGGTCACCTTCAAGTTAAGTGCCAATGATAAAGTTTAAAGGAAATGAGCCTTTTAGGCGCAGCCTAAATACTTTGTCATTTATAAAGTAATTAAGACTTACTCGAAAAAGTCATGGCAACTATCATGCTGGACTAAACACTAAAAAAAATAAATAAATACTTGTGGAAGTTCAGTTGCCTAGGTAACCCTGTAATGTATTTACCACACAGTCATATGTCAGTCAAAGACTTTCTTCACTACTTTTGGTAGTCTCTTTAATTGCTCGCCTCAAAGTTGAGATAATTTTAACCGTGTACCCGCCCACTAACTCTTTACTACTGGTCATCATGGTCCTGGTCTCTTTTGATGCCAGATTGCTGCTCATCTCTTCCTATGTGGGCAACTTTTTAGTCAAACAGTAGAAAATGAATTAGCCTTTTTCATGATCAAGGCATTTGAATAAAGTTTGAAGCAAAAAATAATAATAATAATCTGGAACCATGTAAGCATGTAAGACTAAGTTGTAAATAAATGTGTCTCCCAGATTTTAAAATCTGCAGTTTCTCGCTTTAAGTTCTACCCGCTGCTGTTCAGCCCGCAGCATCAGACTGGCTGGATTTAACCGAGCCCAGCGGTCGTTGGTAATTGAATGATTTGCAGCGGCCTTAACTCATTTATGACGCTTTCCTGCTCAATTTAACCTTCCCTCTCTCATCAATATTGCACTGTTGGCCTCCTCGAATGGACAGTGAATGCTCATCGAGCTGCTCCCGGGGTCTTATCGAGGTCAGATCGGGTTTTTTAGGAGCTTCTTCTGTTTTTTCCCCCACTAGTCTGAAACTGATTTGTGTCTTGCGTGTGACTAATGTTTAATGGATCCATCAGCGTGTCTTGTTTAATTTTGTACGCCTGCTGCTCTCTCTTTCAGTTCCTCGAGGTGTGATCCAAAATGGCGCTCGTGTCAGGAGCCAGGCCCTCTTCCCTGTCATCAGACCCCTACCTGTAAGCCCTGTGGGGAGCAGAACCTCGGCCATAAGGTTGGTAAACTTTGCTCCTGTTGCCCTCAAACATATAATTAATGTCAGTTAGGGCTGCGCAAACACATTCCCTCGCAGACAGACACACCTACGCCTACATGCAACAACACAAAGCACACGGAGCTCCGAAATTTTCCACTGATAGTTTACATAATTACATCTTTATTGTGCTCAAAAGTCAGAGTCATTCACACGCTCCCTGCTGCGCAAAACATCTTATCCAGGTGTGTTTATATAATGGTCTCTTGCAGACACACAAACACAAACAGGTTTATTAGAGGGAGAGGCCTCATGATTCAAAGAACATTTGGAGCACGCATGGACATGCACATCCATCATAGGAGCATGAGAGTATGATGGCCTCCACCGCATAATGAATTAAACATACCCGAAGGCTCACTAAAGGTTTGCAGTGAATACTTGATCACTGTAAGGGGTGCATGTTTTTCTTATAAGATATTAAAATGTTCACCCTCTCATTCTGAGGGAGAAATGTCCGGGGGACAGGGCACGCTGCTGAAGCTCCTTTTGATTTATGGGTTGTCAGGATACCTCCTGTCCTTTAATGCTTTACAGAGAAAAGTGTCTCCTGACTAATAGAGCAAAATGCATGTTGCAGTATAACGAGCACGGCGGTTAAATGGCCTCACTGCAGAATCGTCACTGCTGTGGCGCTCTGACTTTAGAGTTTGCAAGGTTCTTTATGTGCTGAGCAACCTCAGAGAGAATGGGTACAGCTAAAAATGCACCGTGTCATTTGAAGAAAAAATGCAAAGGTGGCAATCTGAAAATGAGGCTGCTCATTTCTAAAAGGAAAGGCTGAGTCGTTTTTGAGATACAGGGTTTTTATCTGACCTCAGAAATGTGCACGAGGCCCAAGGGAGCTATTTGAGAGTGATAGATTATCACCTGAACTCCTTTTTTTTTTTTTTTTTAGCTTTCTAGCAAACCAAGAAGCTTCAGTGGAGTGAAGCGGGTACAGGGAGGCGGGGCACCTGGCTGGCAGTGTGACAGCAGGAGTAACGTTATTCTCTCCCCCTCTGTGTCCTTGCTTCACACAGATCATCCCTGGGAGATTATCTAAGCCGAGGACAGGACAGCCCATCCCGCTACTCTCCTCCGCCCTGCGGCGAGGACCTCCAGGACGACCACACTTACAGCACCGCCAAATCCCCCAGCAGGCTGTGCTCCTCCCAGATCACCGCTCCTTCCTCCCCCCTGGACGACGACGACATCATCGCCGTGGAGATCCAATCAGACGTCAAACCCGAGCCCCGGGAGATCCCACTGGACTCTCACATCACCACTGCCGCCACTACTACTACCTACATTTCCCAGCAGCCCCAGCGCGGACAGAGACGTAGTTTGGGGGCAGCCGGGACTCTGGCGGGGAGCAGTTTGCCCTGGACCAAAAGCCGAGCAAGGGGCATTAGCGACACGCTGCCGCTGAAGAAGCGGCGCGCGGCGACTGTGGAGAAGCCGCCGGAGAGCGATGATGAGGAGATGAAAGAGGCGGCGGGGTCGCTGCTCCACCTGGCAGGGGTCAGAGCCTGCCTCAACAACATCACAAACCGCACCGCCAAGGGCCAGAAGGAGCAGAAAGAGGCCCTGAGAAACTAAGACACACACACACACACACACACACATAGAACAAAGCATAGTCATGCACACAGATGGCATACAGCTCCAAGCACGCACACACACATTCACACACACACGCATACACACAAATAGGTCAACAGGTAACGTTACTACAGCATTAGTCTCAACGGACACTTGTCATCTCCCTCTATCTATCTGCAGGGCATTAGGTGAATCCTACTTATTTGTGGCAATATCAAAAATCTATGTTTTCCTACATGTTCAGCAACACTAAACATCGATGGGTATTTCTCATGTGTCTTTGTTGTTTTTGTTGTTTAAAAGGGGATGAAAGCCATAAAAAAAAAAAAAAAAAGAGCATGTTTTGTCACTAATCCGGACAAACACGACAAAACCGAGTCACATTGCGGGAGCGTACAGTACGGGAGCTGAAGATGGCTGTTTGTCTTACCTGTTTGTTTCTATGTGAATCTGTAGCAATCTTGCAGTGATAGCCGGCGAAGACGGCGGCGCCGCGGAGAGCGGCCTGTTTAATCAGACTTAGGGCTCTCGCGGGCGGCCGCCCGCCGGCATCACTCTCCTACATCCACGAGCACAAATGTGAGACTGTGCCAAAGATAAGCGACCAGGTTGCTTCATGTAGCCGATACGACAGTTGACGAGAAAAAAAGAAAAAAAAACGTAAAAGAAGGCATAGTTGAAAAGCGCTAAAGAGAGAGAGTGACCTTAAGTGTCAAAATAAATGTAAAACCCAATGTGATATATATTCATGCACTTATTTTACGCCACTTATAATAAAAGCATCATGGGTAAAGACATGGTTTATTTCAAGAGCACTCATAGTATTTAAGAATAAATATATTAAAATAAAAAAAATGGTCATGTTTATCACCATAGAGATGGATAGTGTGCCGGGTCTGAGGCAATATCTCCTTCATTTTGTTGTTGTTGTTGCATAATGTAAAACCTCCCCTGTACTTCTCTCCATAGACGATGTAGACACCTGGTATAGATACCATAGCTACCAGTAGCTACCACACCTTCCTCTTCATCTGACAAAGAACTGTATACATGAACTGTGGGTTTAGGTTTCTGTTTGTGTCTGTTTACCCTCACTCTACCCTCATAAAGATATAAGCAATTTGTCCCGCGCGGGCAACTCTGTAAAAAGGTTAGAAAATATTTTATTTTTTTCCTTTCTTAATTGAAGCAATTTGACCTGCAGGACTTTCTCAGTTATATTGCATGGGTGCTTGTAAATAAGATAAAAAGCAAATCTTTTTTATTCAAAGATCATGTAAGATAAACAATGTATTTAGCATGAAGCATGACTTATTTTCATATAAACCTTGATCCTAGAGGAAAGAAAAAAAGTTTTGCCGCCAATTCTTATACCCGTGATTATATTGGAGTTTTCTTTTTCTTTTTTTTTTTTAATTTCTTTGATTTTTTTTTTTTTTTTTTTTTTTTTTTTTTTTTTGT
>VUQI01034310.1:23594-39468 GCA_015106735.1 Paratilapia polleni
TTTTTTTTTTTTTTTTTTCTCTTCTTCTTTTTCTGAGCGGACTTTCAAAGACAAAGACTTTCTTCAGGGAGGAAACATGGGAGATCACTCTGCAATTAGAGGCCCAAAGGGTGCCACCTCTGGGCTTCGGGTTCAGGCTATATGTAGGCCAGCTGAAACACCTCTTAGGGGTGGGCTTCCGTCTTCTTTTTCTGCCTGTACAGTGATTTTTAAATTTTTTTTTTTTATTTAATTTTTTTTTAGGTGTTCAATGTTAAACCCCGGTGTTATTTCAGAAGACGTCTGTGGAGTGTGCGAGTTTGTGTGCCCAGGAACACACACCCTTTAACATCGTGCCTGCCTGCCTGCCCTCAGTACCTCTGTTGTCACGACAGAACGTTACCTGTCTTTATTTATAACAGTATTGTTTTTACTTTTCTTCAATGTGTAAATGTACACGTGTCCTTACTTTCCATCGACATTGTTCAGTGTAAATGTTTGAAATCAGATGGGCGTGGGAGACTTTGTAGATGTCCTCATATCTCCAAAAAAAAAAAGAAAAGAAAAAAAGGCTACACGGGAACATGGGAGGAATTGAAAAGGACGTTTTTTTGTTTTCGGATTTACGTACAGTATTTTCAACCCGAGGTGTATCGTGGCTGAAACAGGAATGCACACAAGTATTATTTGACCCTTGTCTGCATATATAAAAAAAAAAAGAAAGCAGCTTTGTAGGTGAAAACCTAGGCTGGGTTTGGCTGTAGCAGCAGAGTCAGACAGGGTTTTTGTTTGAGCTGAATAGACGCTGAGCGATTGTCAGCGAGCCAAGCGGGAAAAACAAATGCATGCCCCATCCACCAGTACAGTCTTTCGCCACCTGTAGCATGCATCACTGGCTTTGCATTTTGTGTGGTATCCATGAAAAAGGCTAAAGGGAGACACTGTTAGTGTTGTTGTTGTGTGCCATCCGTCTCTCGTCTGATATCTGTCTGAGTGCTCCCAGGTCAAGCACTCTGCTGTATTCGATGTACCAATCCACCGCTGTGGTGACTAGTAACGCGTTCAGTTGGCAAGAGGCATGTCGAGGGGGGAATGTGTCGCTTTAGCAAACACTTTTTTTTTCTCCTCTGGCTCACTCGGTGACATGCAGGAAAGAAGAACTCCTCACCTGAGTCCTGGTCGAACAGAGCAACACACGAACTATACGTGGGACATATTAAAGCAAAGTACATACGCTTCACTGCCTGAAAAGCCCCAAACAACAAGTGTTTCTTTCAAACCTGCCAAACATACTACAAAATGCTCCTAAAGAAATAGTTGCCATTTTTGTTTTTAATTTGTTGATGTTTTTATGCGCCTTTTTATTTTCCGTTTTCTTTTTCTCTCTGACAAAGTTATCTACAATACTGCCATTATTTTTCCGTGACTGTCTGAGCTGAATATTGGAAAGCCATAGGTTAGAGATGTCAAAATGCAAAACTGTTATTGATCTGTGCGATGTGATGCAGAGTACACCCAGGTGTTGTTTTTATTTTATTTTTTTCAGTAAATGTTTAGTTTTCTCCTTATTGTGCAAATCATATTGCCAAAGAATGATTTCAAGACCTATTTCATCACTACATGTAAATATCAACGTTGTCCAATACCGTGGCAAAAAATATATAAATGTTGTTTTATTTTGTTTTCCATTTTCTGAGAAACTACAATGATGTTTATGTGATGTATTGTCTTCCAGTTGGTTGCAATAATAAAAAATACGAGTTGCAGAAGATAAGCTTGGCTGTAGTTTTTTCAATGGATGTATCAAGCAAGGAAAAAAATACAGAGGATAGTTGCAATCAGTGGGAGATATGGAGCATATTTTCAGTTTAAGCAGGCCACAAAGTCAAGTATAGTAGATAGCTGATAACATTTTTACTCATCCAACTCTGGCACATCTCATACAGTACTGTGCAAAGGTTTTAAGCCACCCCTCATTTCTTTACATTTTGCTAGGAAAAAAGGAAATAGGTGCAGCGATTTATTGAAACGTGTAAACATACATGTAAATGCAGTATATGAGGCAAAAACAGAGTTTGTGCAATTCTAATGAGATTGAAATTCAATACTTGCTATAATCACCTTTATTCTTCATCATAGCCTGAACTCTCTTAGACAAGCTTTCTTGTAATTTCTTTAAGTAGTCTTCAGGAATAGTTCTCCAGACTTCTTGAAGGACATTCAAAGCTCTTCTTTGGATGTTGGCTGCCTTTTGTTCGGTTCTCTATAAAGATGATCCCACACTGCTTCAATAACGTTGAGGTCCGGGCTCTGGGGAGACCAGTCCATGACTGATAGTGTTTCACTGTGTGTTTTTCTATCCAGGTATGCTTTTACTGCATTGGCAGCATGTTTGGGATCATTGTCATGCTGAAAATGAAGCTGTTATCAATCAGATGCTTTCCAGATGGTATTGCATGGTGGATCAAAATCTGACGATACTTTTCTGTGTTCATAATTCCATCAATTTTGACAAGATCTCCAACACCACTGGCTGAAATGCAGCTCCAAACCATGACAGAGCCTCCACTGTGTTTTACAGATGGCTGTAAACACTCACTGTTGTACCTCTCTCCTGACCTCCTCCGTACATATTGACAATGATTTCAACAAAAAATTTCAAATCTGGATTAATCACTCCATAAGACCTGTTTCCACTGATTTTCAGTCCAGTTCTTGTGTAATTTGGCATGCCTCAGCCTTTTCTCTCAGCATCTCTCAGGTGCTGTGTCAGGTCTTTGTTGGATTTTTTTCCTGTTTCTTAAGGACATGACTTTCAGATACTGTTCATCTGCTGTAGACAGTTTTGTAGACCTGCCACTTCTTCTTTTGTCCTCCACTTGTCCAGTTCCTTTATATTTTTTAAGGACACATTGCACACCATGCTGAGATGTGCCAAGTTTTTGACTAATAGCTCTTTGGGAATCACATTGTTGTTGTAAAAACACTATTTTATGTCTGTCAGACTGTGTTATCTTTGGCATTTTTTGTAGATTCAACTAAAGAAATGGGAACAAATGATGTGTTTTTGCAACAGGCTGCTAGTAACAAACTGCCTAAAGATACAATTAAAATTGGCTCTTTGCTAAGTTGTCTGTTATGTGTAGAAACACAACACTGGTTCATCCCTTGAGTTAGATGCCTTTTTATGCTTGAATGATTCATAGGTCAGTGTTAAGTGGCTTAACAAACAAAAAAAAAAATCCAGTGAAAATGATCAGGTACAAGGACTGGACTCAAAATGAGTGAAAAAGTAGCCAATGTTCAAAGAAAAACTTTGAAAGACCTTCAGAAAGCCTGGAGAACTATTGTTCAAGACCACTTTAAAAATTACAAAAGGTCTGGCTCCTTGGAAGCAAAATATAAAGAAATGAGAGGTGGCTCGAGACTTTTGCACAGTACTGTATATCTCATTGTTGCACATCTACAAGCCACTTCGCAAGCCACTTTCACCACCACATAAACTATTTCTTACAATAGTTGTCCTGAATGAAGTAGAGTTTGTGTTAATAACAAATGTACTGGTTGTTAGTCCATGTGAGCTGACCAGAGTACTGTACAATTTCTCCTAATTTAGCTGTTTTCATCTCAGAGTCTAAAGTTAAATATAGTAAAGGATGTCGGCCTTTCTCAACCGCCTCCTCAACACCACTACAGCATGCACCACACTCTAACCCCCACTTACTAGTAAAGTGCTAGCTTTGTGATACTAGAGACACTTTAATTTGCTCTCAAGACTGACCCCAATCATTAACCTCACATATTCCCATCAACAAGGGTCTTATCATAACCAAGCCTTTTCCGTCAGTTAATTATTCATTTGCTTCCTCTAATCATTTAAGTTCAATACTTCTGATTAAAGTCAAGCTCAGCTCCCCCTCCCTAAGGGAAAGAAGTAAAAGAGTTAAGTGTACAAAGAGTGCCTCAGTGTCTTATCAATCTGAGTGGTGCCATTTTGGAGCCGTGTGGCAGTGGAAGCCCATTCATAATTGAAGCAGAGACCGGCTTAATCTTGAGCCAGTGCCTCCCTGTGCAGCACGCTCCCACCATAACACAACTGGAGCTAGCAGCTCCTCTGTTGCTATGCAACTACAGCAAAGAAGAAGAGGGGGGTGAGAAAAAAAAAAAGTGTGCATTCACTGGATCTTTAGAGGGCATCTTACTACTCAGTTACAGAGAGTGAGACTCAAAGGTAGCGACGACATTTCGTGGATAACACGGCTTTATGTTTGATCAAATCTCACATTTAGAAGCACCAATTAAACATAAAATCGTTTTCTTATCATATCACCCCCCACAGTTGTTTTCCACTGGAAGAGGTTTAAAGTGAATCCAAAAGCACATCCTCATCAGGGGCAGACAGGCCTTTAATTTCATCTCAGTGAACTAAATGAAATGAAATCAGGTGGTGTAATATTCCATTTCAGAGGAGCCACACTGAACTGCTGAGTGGATTGATGCACACAGAGAGCTGTGTGCTCCCCAGTCTATATCATCCATATCCTCAGAATGACCAGCGAGGCAAGTTTCCATGGAGACAGAAGTGGAGGTAATGTTCTCTTGTCAGCTCTCGTTTATTGCAAAGCTTTATTGTTTTGGGGGAAATTTCCCCCTGGTAGTCGAGGCAAGTGTGTTTTCGAGCAAGCAAACAAGACCGGTGGATGCTGCTCATCCAAAAATTCACTTAAATCCCCTTTTATTGAATAACGTGGAAAATAGTTGCATGCTATACAAAGTGGATTGTGTGTGTTTGTTTGTGTGTGTGTGTGTGTGTGTGTGTGTGTGTGTGTGTGTGTTGAAATGTGAAAGAGAGCCTATTTTTCTGGTGTGTGGTGTGATCACACTCTTGTGGCGGCATAATGTTACTACATGAACCACACTGCCCCACATAGAAGCATTACAGATGCAGTCATGAAGATAATAAATGTCAAACTTGTTTAAGCAGCACCTGTGTTGCATTAAAGTATTAAAGTGTGCACCAGTGGTGAAAGAAGTATTCAGATCCTCTACTTAAGTAAAAGTAGTACTGAGCTACCACCGGGTCCAGCATTCAAACTGTTACTGCTCTTACTACAACTGAATGTATTACAAAATTATTAGTACTAATGCATAAATAGGCTATATACATAAGGTCTGATAATTTATCACGTTTTTACTTATTAATAGTGATTAAATCTGTAAAGAAAGACTATATTTTTTAAACTAATCCTATGTTTTTAGATATTAAATTTGATCTGCAGGACAACAACAAACCTCAGCCGTTAGACACAAGTATCTCTCCTTGTAAACATATTTAATGTAACCATTAACATTAAAGGGGACCTATTATTTTCAGATACATATTTTTATTGTTGGACTTTACTAATGTAGCTTTACATGATTCATAGTTCAAAATAATCCTTATTTATCCTATAGTGGTCCTTTTAATTTAAAATGACTTAATTATATGCTAATAGGCTTTTATTAGCGTTTAATATTATCTACTACTTTTATCTATTAATTCCTCTATTTTTAATTCTTTATATAATATTTACAGTTTGCTAATTCAGTCAACAAGATCAAAGAGCATTAAGCTAATGAGATCAGTGAAGATTCTGTTCCTTTTTAATTACTATTGAACTACATTTCCCAGGAGCAGCTATATTGATTGGTCATCATTCTCCGAATGAAATCTCGCGCTATGTGCGACCTGACCCTGCCCTATGTCTCGCGCACTCGCAGCTTCATCGCTCAGTATATAAAGCAGGACAACGACGGACGGAGGACGGCTGGGGAGTCGCAGCCCGGGATTGTAAATAAGACCGCCTAAACTGTGTTTTATTTACAAAAGTGATGCCGGCTGTTTTAAAAAATCTTTCCCAGTTGTTTTAATTCGTTTTTCGTAATTTTTGGCTCTATTCCTCGCCTATTTCCGTGTGGTTTTTACACTACGCGTATAATGGCGAGCTCGGCTAACTCGAACCCAGTGGTAAGGATCAATCTCTAAGGATTGTCAGCGGGGGAAAATGGGGGTAAAGTTATTGGAAAGCTGTCGACGAGCTGGTTTTATGTATTGCAGTAAAATGAATCTGCTTTAACAAACACTTCACTGTTATATGTCTATTAAAAGGAGTACTTAAGTTCAGTCAATCGGCCATTATGATCAGTTTTCGAAACTAGATAGTTCTTTCAGATGAAACCATCTTCGGGGAGGAATGGCTTACTTTAGAGAGGCAGTGTTTCAGTAAAAATAAGAATATGAGAAGAAATTGGTGTAGGAACTGAAGTTCAGCGATGAAAATGTAATTTTAGTTTACTGGCTTTTCGACAGGCTGAAGCTTTCATTAGTTGAAGGTTACTTTACGTGGTCATAGTAATGTCTAATGTGTATGGCTAAATTTATTTTAGGTGGACGTTTGTGCTGTCAGTTTAGTTATCAAAAATTGCTTGTTTGTTCATAGAAGGCAGAAAATGTTAATTGAAGTATTCTATTGGATAGCTTATTAAATACAGATGTACGCAAAGCACATTGTCATCATCCACTGCGGGAGAAATAAGCGTATTTTTATATATATATAAATATATATAAATATATATATTAAAGCCTCCTCAGTCGAAAGTCGTCAACGTTCAGTCAACTGCCTCATCATTGTCCACCATTCCACGACCAGAAGGCAGGATAGCCGTCCCAAACCACCTCTTTAACCCATACCATATCAAATTTGTCCTTGCTACCTGCCGGCAGAGCCAAAAATATTTAGTCAAAGCTGAGCACTGATAAGATATTACACCGAAAACGACCTTCACATTCCGCCACATACTGTTTAAAGAACAAGGCTGTCGAGCGCGCACTCTGCCGCTCTGTAAAATGGCTTCCACGTCTCCCCTCTCTCTCGGTTCTGGCCCTCCTCCTTTCCGCTGCCTGGTTTTATACAGCCATATTGGCTCTCTAATATAGACTGCCCGGGATGGGAAGGTGCTATTCGACGCTACGTCACCGGCTCTACATATAAACAGCAGACTGGGCTTTAAATAGTGGAGGAGCAGACAGGCCGAGGGGGAGGGAAGGAGAGACCGAGGTCTGTGCTGCGGACATCGGGGCATCGCAGTGCGGTGGCCTGCGTTCTGTCGCTTTTAGCTTTATATTGTCCCGCTGAAATGCGACCGTTGCGTCCATGTAGACCTCTGAACGCTATACTTTTGTTGCTGCTTGTCCACCCTGCGTGCAGCGGTGTCCCCTGGGACATAATGTATACCTTGGTAATCGTGACAGTAGTACATATAGGGCTGCTTTATATGGATTAGCACAACAAGCCACGCAGTGCCGTGCAAACGCTGTAGCTAAACCCCACAAAGGATATTGAAGTGGACCAGTTTTAGAGTTGATCTGCCCATATGCAACAGCTATTACCATGTTATACTAATTAAAGCCAGTGTGGCAAGGCATAAATGAATGCATTGTAATACTTAAGATCGTCAGTTGTACATTTAATATTTTGCTGCTGTTATGGCAGCTGGGAAGCCCAGTGAGTGCGTCTACTTGTTAATCCACTTTTGAGGACTCATTTTTACATGAAACTAAGCCTATCAGTACTGATCATACCAGATATGTTATTTTAACTGCAAAATATAAAAGTTTCTCTGCAGCAAACAGCATACTGTAAAAGTTGTCTTTTCTCTTTTTTTTTTTTTTTGCTTCCTCGTAGCCTAAATTATACAAGTCTGTGATTGAAGATGTGATCAACGAGGTGCGAGAGCTGTTCCTGGATGAGGGAGTGGATGAACAAGTTCTTTTGGAGCTGAAAACGGTAACTGTCCATATCAGAATTGTACCTGTATGTAGTGACTGCAGGGGAAATGCCACTGCTGCAGAGGTGTGCTGAGATGCAGTGAAGTGCACTACAGGGTCTGGATGGGCAGAGACTTTTGGAAACCATGAAGGAGATACCTATGTTAACTTTAAAATAAAGTCACAAAAATGTCATCCATGTTGTGTAGGTACTTTTTTCCAGTTACCATGGTTTCTCTTGCTGAATGGATAGTGCACCCCGTGCCACTGATTGCTGCAGACTTCTGTTGTGTGTTTTTTGCCACCTTATACTCAAGTGTTACTTTCAGTAGGTTTGTACAATTACTCCACTGATATATGCCTGTGATTTGCAGAGAAGGTGGAGCCTGAACACCATTTAAATGGCTTATCAGCCGGTCGGTGCACACACTGCACGCCACGCTCAATTCAAGCAGAAAATATAGCATATACGCCTACCTGGACCATATGAGTGACACAAACGCAACCAAGCAAAAGCGCAAACTTGAATTCATGAATAAAAACGTTTGACTTAAATAACCAACATGAATGGTCAGTGTGATGTGTTTACAGGCGTGTTATTATTGACTGAAGCTGTGCTAAACACTCGTCTGGAGGGAGATTTTCATTTGAAAATGTTTGTGTGGAGGTAGCTTGAGTCTGAGACGGCCTTCTGACAAATTTGTGCCATCCCTTGTTTCTGTTTGTTTCCACAGCTATGGGAGAACAAACTGTTGCAGTCCAAGGCAGTGGAGGGCTTCCATACTGAGGAGCAGGCAGCCCTGCAGGCCGCTCAACAACAGCAGCAGCAGGTCCAGCAGGTCCAACAAGTCCAGCAGGTGACCCAGCCAGCACAGGCCCAGCAAGTCATCCTGCCGCCCCAGCAACAGCAAGGTTAGCCAGCAGTTGCACACAGTGGTAAAAACACTTACCAACACATGCAACATCTGTGAATGCCTTTTGGACACAAAAAAATGTCACTCTGAATAAGTCACTTGCAGCTTTGAATTATATGCCGAACTTGCACAGGAAATGATACATGCTTACTGATTTTTGTTATTTTTTTGCCCTGCATTTTTAGGATAATATGAGAAATTTTAGAGGTGTATCTTGGTATGACTTGAACATATTTTCCTCCACAGCTCCCCAGCAGCAAGTCATTGTTCAGGAGTCCAAGATTTTACAGCACATGAGTGCAACAGGGATGGTGAGTAGGTCACGTGCATGTAAAAGAAATGAAATGAAAATCGTTCCAGGTGGGAGCAGTTAGTTCGTGAGTAAAATAAAAAGTAGCACTTGAATGTATAGCTGGTCATATGATCCTGCAAGGTGCACGGAGACTAGGCAGGAATTTCACTAAGGTCATCTGATCTCTATGTATGCAAGTGATCAGAGCTGAGTGCTGCTCTTCTTCGTGTCTGTGAAAATATGTTTGCCTTCTAGTCTTTTTTGTTGCAGTGAGATTTGAGTTGGAGAAACTTAAAAGAACTAAGTCAGTTTTACATTTTTAACAAATTCCAAACTGTAGCACATTTTCCTTGACACACACATTCAGTAGGCAGTCAGAAAGAAGAGGACAAAATCATGGGTCTCTGCAGGCCTTTTCCTCAGTGCAGAATGACTGTACTGAGGAAAGGTATCACATAGATGGGTTAATAGGACATGGAAGAGATTAAAGGACTATTTTAATAACCTGGATTGCAGTGGATATAAGCCAGCAATAATACATTCTCTCACATTCTCCTGCTGTGTCTAATACACATGGACAAACACACCTTTCCTTCACCAAGTAAAATATGCAGGAAATCTTTTCCACTTCCTCTTCAGCAACACTTCTGTTCAGCAGTCCATCTGTTAATGTGAAGCTTTGTGTTTCTGCCATTTTAAGTGATTTTTGTATAATCCTCAAACAACTCTTTTAAGCTTCAGTTGCAAATTTGTAATCTTTCTCCATTGAGCTTTGTAGATAAAATGAGTGAGTACAAACATAAATGCTGCTTTTATCGTGTCAGTCAGTGGAGTATGAATATTAGTACTTTAAATTGTAAAGAGGTTTTAAAAAATTAAGTACTTAACACTAAAGTCTTTGATTCTTGAACCCTGAAATCTTCTGCTTCTATATTATTTTGCACATTTGCCTTGTTTCAGTCACTAACTTATGTGTGTTCTTCTTTTCTCCTCTAGAGTGCAGCAGCTACCGCAGCAACCCTGGCATTACCTACAGGGGTCACCCAATACCAACAGCTCATCACCAGCCAAGGTAAGAAAAAAAACACACACACATTTGTCTCTGCATTAAATTGTGTGGAAATACTCCTTTTTTGCCATGTTAATGTGTAGATAATATTTGCAAGACATTTGTGCACACACTTTGTCTTGTGATGTCACAGGTCAGATCCTGCAGGTAGTGCGTGCTCCCAATGGGGCTCAGTACATCATCCAGCCGCCCCAGCAGCCAATCCTCCTGCAGCAGCAGATGCAGCCTGGTGGCGTGCAGGCACCAGTAATACAACAGGTAAGAACCACGATGCAGAGGGAAACGCCTGGGTTTGATAGGAGGTAATGTCTTTGAAAAATAAAGACAAATTGAGGAAGGGGGAAAAAAAAACATCTTCACGAGTCTGGTGTATCTGTCTAATCAGTGCACAATCTGTTTGTGACAAGTAGGTTAAATAAGACTACATATCTGTGGGCCCTGTGGCTCTGACACAGTGGAAGAATAAACTCTTGGAAAAGCAACCTCAAAATATGTAAGAAGAAGTGCCATGAAAAACATGAATTGATTCTGGGAAATCAGGAGGATGCTGATTGCTCAGACCTTACCGCTTTCCCCCAAAGAAATGTATCCATGACTCTACTACTTGTGACTTCCTTAAATAAACCAACAGAATACACACAACTCTCATCAAAACTCAACTACTGCCAAATTTCATTCATTCACTTTAAAATTAAGATGTTGCAAAACATTGCAAGTTAAACTCCTAATGTCATGCCCCCCTCCCTTATTTAATCTGTCTAGGTTCTGGCACCTCTGCAGGGAGGCCTGTCCCAGCAAGCAGGAGTCATCATACAGCCGCAGCAGATTGTCTTAACTCCAGGAAACAAAGTCCAAGGCAATACACAGGTCAGACCTTCAGTTCCTCTTTGACCTGTGGCATTTGGAAGTACCTTACACTCCACAGTAATGTGTCCTCCACAGTATTAAGCAGCCTTTTTCTTGTCACATTATATAGAGACATTAAAGTGTGCTTTAACTCTGTGTTTTACAGGAACTTCTGGTAAACCGTTGGTAATAACAACATGTACACTTGTGTGTGCTAGCATCAGCCGTTCACTATCGGCTAAAATCAGTACAATTTGGCATTATGCATAAGTTGGTATCATAGATCATGCTAACTGGTGAAGTGAGTTGACAAGCTGTCCAACTAGCATTTCCTCTCAGATATGATTTTGCTATTAGTAATTTTAGCAAGCAAGAGTTGGTTAGCTAGCCAGTATCACTTAGCTATACTGCCTAAATCTGTCAGTTCTTAGTCTGTAACATTAGCTGGTCCTAGTCAGGACCAGGTTGTGTTTAGAGTTTGGGTTTAAAATCATCTGGAAATACCACGTTTTCACAGATTCTTTTATTTACAGCAAGTGCCATATAGATTCTCTGCTGGGGGAAGACATTTTGTATGTACAACTTGTTAAGCAGTACTTTAATAAAACCACCAAATGAAGCGCAGCTTTGAAGTTACAGGAGTGCAAACTGTACGTCACATTGTCACTGGAATTTGCATCTATTCATATTCAGACGGTGATGCAGAAAATGTATAATTTTTTTTTAATGTTTGATCTTAATCTGCTGGCAAGTCACATTCACCAACAACCTATTCAGTCAATAAAATGAATTTCACTTTGATCTGGTGACCAACTAAAGCGATTCCCACGTCTCCTTTGTTAGGCTGTGGGACAGAGTCAGAACAAAGCTGAGTAACACTCAATGCTTAAATGGATCAAAAGTTTCATAGAATTTAATGTGCAGCCATCACGTTAAAATAAACGGCGTCTTATTTACAACTGTGATGTATTTTAATAAAATAGATTTTTACCACTATTTTATCATCATCATCTGATAACGTCTCTAATTGGAGCAGGCAGCACTCACAGGGATCATTTTGTGCATTGGAAGTGTGATAGGACATGTGAAACACCCCCTTTTATGTGAGCAGAGCCTGAAGCAGAAAGCCCGTCTTAACAGAGAAAGTTGATAACCACCGACGTGATACCCGTCATCACTGACTGGGGTTATAAGATGATACCAAGAAAGCCCGGCTATGTTGAACCTCCTTCATAGTATACCCCTCTGCCCCTTGTCTGGATGACCTTATTCACTCAAGACAATGTTTTGCTACATGAGAGCTTGCTGTTCCTCCTTGTTAGCAGGCATGCTAGCGTTGGCTAACATTAGCTGGATGAAAGACAGCTCGGGGTCAGATTTCATCCCTCCGTGAATCAAATGCCTTAATGATGCTGACCCTAGTTTTTCCCTGATGGCTAAATTCCAGTTTGCCCTAAACACATAATGCTTTTTCTTTTTTTTTTTTTTTTTCTTTTGACTAATTTTGGCCAGCATTAGCTTACCTGTTAATGCAGATAAATTCCCAACACAGCAGCTAGCTGACTATCCTTACCTTGCTTACTCGTTAATAAGTCACCTCAGTTTTGTTGTTTTGTCCTTACGTGAAGTTTGCGTTGCAGTCTGTGGTGCTGGGAGCTGGTCTTTCATTGACATATGGATTATTGGACATTTTTAAGATACCGTTAGCAAGTGTTGCTCAGCATTGACTTAGAACTCAGTCCACAGGCAACCAAGAGAGTCAGGAAAGCTCTCATTTCTTTAAGTTGCATTACAATCTGATCAGACATTGATCATGAAAAGCATGTAATAAATGGAGAAAAAAAAATGCATTAAGCAAGTTTAAGATTGTGTTTAGATGTGATGGACTAAAGTCACATATGAAAGCCAGACCAGTGTCATACACAGACTTACCTGTTTTTACTTCGGGGTTCCTTCTACCATCAGGTGATGCAGGCAGCAGCTATGGCACCACAGCCCAGTCAGGCAGCAACAGCAGCTCAGGTCCAGCAGGTTCAGCAGGCCCAGGGTGCAACTGCACCGCAAGCCTCATCACAGCCCCAGGGCCAGCAGCAGCAAGCTCAGCCCCAGGCCCAGGCACAGCCTCAGGCACAGCAGGCTCCCATGATGCTGCAAGTGGATGGAACTGGAGACACCTCCTCAGAAGAGGACGAGGATGAGGAGGAGGAGTATGATGATGATGACGAGGAGGAGAAAGACAAGGATGGAGGAGAGGATGGGCAGGTAGAAGAGGTGAGCACAAGAGGAAATAAGTCATCTCTGTGGCACTCTGTTAGCCTGATACATCCAGTTGCATTTAAATGGGAACCGGTCAGTGCCATAGCAGCACAGAGGTTTGGGGGATGAAAAGCTGTCTACTGTTGCTGCGTTACAAAGGCGTTTTTAGCTTTTCTGCAGATTTTACAGTGGAGCAGGTAATGTTGTCAGGTATTTGTCTCATGCTTTTCTTTAAATGTGTCACTTTTGCCAAAAAAAAGTAAAAGTGCTTTAAAATCAAAATATTACTTGTTGTACTCCACGATTAATGAATTCATAGAAGGGTCAATTAGATTTGTGCTTTTGTTTTTCAAGAGCAACGTCCTGAAGAATTCATGCTCATGTTATCTAGAACAGCAAACAACTTTGATTAATCTCTTTGGTTTGGTTTCCTGCTCAGGAGCCGCTGAACAGTGGGGACGACGTGAGCGACGAAGAGGACCAGGAGCTGTTTGATACAGAGAATGTAGTGGTGTGTCAGTATGACAAGGTAGGAACTCATTTATTCTGAGAGGCTGCAGTGTATCAAAACCTGCCTGTGTGTATAAATATGCAAGTGCCTTTTTTGTAATTCTAATACATCTCTTGATATAGATCCCCATATGCTGGGGCGTGTTGGCTTTATGCATATCCAACTCATTTAGAGTTTCATATCAACATCTAGAGACGGAGACATTAACACCCAGATTTGCAGAAGCAGTGAAAAGAAGAGAATATAAAGTAACAGAGCAGAGCAGTTTTACAGTACTAATGGTTATTTGTACTTAGCAAAACACTGTCAGACTTTATGTTTGCTAATATCACTCAGGACACTGTGTAAAGGCTGCTGTGGATTGAAGGACAAGGCTTAAAAGCGTTATTCGTGGCAGCTTCCATCTCTTTTTTGGGAAAAAATGTCATAAACAGTTAAAGAGGCATTTCACATTCCTTTGTTGTGAGTCTTCACTGTTGGACTTCAGCACATTTCTAGCTGGATGCTCCTGTTTGCCTCTGCCCAGCCTTTGATTCCCATCATAAATCATTAAGTTATTACATTATTCGCTGCTAATTCAGTGGAGAAAAAGGTCACCACTGGTTAATGTCACAGTATATTTGTCTGGCCTCAATGTGCATAGGCTAAAGACATCAGAGACTGTGTCCACTGTAACCTGAAACAGTGTCCATCTGTCCTTGACGCCTACAGCATTCAATTTCCTTTTCTTTACGCCGCAGATTCACAGAAGTAAGAACAAATGGAAATTCCACCTGAAGGATGGGATCATGAATCTGAACGGGAGAGACTACGTCTTCTCCAAAGCCATTGGGGATGCAGAGTGGTGAAGCAGAAAGAGAAACGAGAGAAAGCAGCAGGAGCAGGAGCTCTGTAACTCCTATCCAGTTAACAGACACTTTAGCATCCTTCCATATCCTGTGACTGGATTCATTCAGGAAACTACTTCTGAGACTCTGAGACAAACCCAAAGGACTGTGAGGTACTGTAAAACCCGGGTGTCGTCAAAAAGCACCCGTGTAGCCTTGCGGGATGAGAAACCAACAGAGGAAGGGAAAGCCCGTGAGCCGAGCGTTGTTTCTCTTTATTTCTTCTTCCAGGCTTCTCTGCCTTTGTTTTCCTGAGAGAATTCACGTAACTTTGGAAAGAAAGCATTTCACGTCATACAGGTGTAGAGGACCAGGGTGACTTCAGCTTCCCTGCCACACGAGGTCAGAGGTCATTCATTGTAACCCCATAGAGGAGAAACACCTTTGCAATGCACTGTAGTCAGTTGATTGGATTGACTCGTGTCTACATTCATGTCCAAACTTAGTGCCACCAGTCAAGATCGCTGCCTTTAGAATGACCAGAATCACCTTTTTGGCTTTTTTTTTTTCTTTCTCTTTTTGGTCTTGGATCCTAATTGTCTGAATTCATGTTTATGAAAATGGTGCTCCAGAGTGTTTTTATGTAGTTAACCTATTGTTTTAAACATTTTTTAAAAAATGTGTTGAATGAAGGAGTTAAGAAAAAGAAGGTAAAATAACACAATCTTAAAAATAGCTCATATTTACATAAAGGCATTTTTTTTTTATGTTCTACGCAGCGCTTAACCCAAAAATACAGACCCCCCCCACCGGCTTCTCTGGAGCTTCATTCCATCTTTATCGTTTAAAAGAAAAAAAGAGAGAGACACTGAATTCATTTAAGAATTGTACAAACGTGTCTGAAAGTTTGTCCTGTTGGTGTATCTTCTTTGCTTTTATTTTTAGTTCTCTGCAGCTGTCGGGAAATTTGCACTGTCAGTTTATCAATGTGTTGTGAAGTCGGTCAGTCCAGTTAATCAGTAGCCGCAGCGTTCTCTGTTCAGTGTATGTGTGCGAGTGTGTGAGTGAGACGGAGACAGTGACTGACTGTACAGACACGTGGTGAGTGCTGGTGTGTGTTTTTTGCTGCTTTCCTCTGAAAAGGTTTTAGTTTACTTCTCTTGCACACCCCATAGTCTCAGAATGTCACAGAACGGTGAGGGCGATGTCCTTTTTTTTTTTCCTATTTATTCCTGAAAGTTCATAAAATGTTCTGTTTTTTATTTTATTTTTTTTTTCAAAGGTTGGAAAGCCGTACCAAACTGTGCTCTTATAATCTAATAAGTGTTCCTTTTTTTCTTTTTTTTTTTTTGTTTTTTTTTTTTTTTTTACTC
>VUQI01034316.1:5423-18184 GCA_015106735.1 Paratilapia polleni
AACAGAGAAAAATAAAAAAAAAAAAAAAAAAAAAAATAAAAAGAAATTTTTTTTTTTTTTTTTTTTTTTTAAAGAGCACATCTTTTTGCTTCCAGAAACCAAGCTGACAGGGAATGAGTGAACCAGTCTGAACTCATTTCTCATCTGTCCCTCAAAAAGTCCACTCTCAAACAGAAAGTCTCTTCACCTAAGTCAAGCAGTGTCAGGCAGAGGGTCATGAACTCAGTCAAATGACACCCAATGATTTAATCAGACTTTCAGCAGTGCAAGTTTTTTCTGCTATTACAGGTGCAACCAACTCTTCTGAAGAACAGCTCAAGTCTGTATCTTTTAAAAGTTGCAAGATGATGATGTGTTATTAATTAGCATGACTAATAAATGTGTTTGAGACATCCATCCATCCATCCACCCATCCATTTTCTTACACTTTGTCCCTGAGTGACAAAACACTATATGAAGAGTAAACACAGGAAGTATGTTTTCTCTTCATATAGTGTTTTAATAGAAAGAAAAAAAACAGAATTTAGTGGATACAGAAAACAACGTAGTCAAAGAACATAGAAAGCTTATTACTTTTTCCTTCTTCACTGGACGAGTCTGTTTTCTGCTTGTGAATGCAGCAGTGGTTGAAGAAGTACTTGGATTTTTTACTTGAATACAAGTATCACAGTGTACAAACATTCTTTTACAGTATTAGGATAATAAAATACTTCTAAAAGGTATGAGTGCTCATTATGCAGAAGAAACTATTTTAGAATCTACAGGATTAAAAGTATTTGCCTCATAGCCTCCTTAAGTACAATACTTGAATAAAAACACTTACTTTCTTGGCTTGGGTTAAAACTGACATTTTCAAAACATTAAACACATGACAGAAAGTCTTTTTTTCACCTCCTCACCCCTTCACTCCCAAAGATATTTTTCAAGAGTCCACTTTTCATCCAGCTAACAGGATTTTAGCTGACCCTTCTCATGTAGTAAAACTCTGAGTGTGTGCTAATAAATTCTGGAAGGTGGTACAGGGTCCCCTTGTGTGAGCATAATTGCTTTTTTTCCTTTGTCAGTTAAACTTATTAATAAACAGCTCATGTAGGACTGACAGAGCAGTAGGTAAACTTTTATGTAACTGCAGGGTTTTTTCTTTTTTAAACTTTAGGCCTGGTGTGTCTATTTCATGTGTTTTTATTGTCATTTTTGGTATTGTCTGGTTTAATGCAGCTGTGTCCTGATCAAAGCCCATTTAGTCCGATAGAAGACAATAAAACAACCCTAAGCTAACCTTAACCTTGATATTTAGATCAAAAACTTTGGGCATGGAGTACAAAAGATTACTATTCTGTGTTCCCTGGACTTCATGGAAGCCAAATGCACCAATAATGGTTTGGATAAGTTTTACTGTCTCTAAAGAGATCAGTGTCTTTTTCTAAGAGGACTTTCCACCAAAGTTTCAGATAAATCTGAAAATATCCTATTTGCTAGTACAAAATATGCTATCATTATATCAACAATGGACATGTGGAATCCAGAACTATTGGCAGTTAAATATGAAATCTCACATCAGTGAAAGCCTAAATGCTGAAGGCCAAGAGCACCTCTGATCACAGTCCAACATATCTCTGAAGCAGTCTGTCTTCCCTCAGGGGGTGTTGACACTCAATGATTGCTGGGTGTACTTTGTATTTAATCTATTTAATCTCAACCACCAGTACCACCAGCAGCTGCTTAGAGACATACTTTCTCCCCCGAGTCCTCTAACGTGGTGGTCCTTCCCCTGTGTGGAGTTGCTGCCCTGTGGCCTGCTAGGGCTGATTTGTTGGCTGGCAGTGCTGGACAGCGATCTTTATCAATGGGACTGAGTGGATGGATTTGTGGAGCCCTGTGGGGCCTCTGCTGTGTTTGGAGAAAACTAAAAAGAGGCACCAAGCCTCTCTCCAGGCTCAGTCCTTCACGCAAGAGATAGACACACTTGGTTCCTTTGTTTAAACCTCTTCACTCAGCTGCACACATTTACCTGCTTCATTACCTGCTGCTGATTATCCAAGTTTATAGGACAAATAAAGCAATCTGTCCTGTGTATACATGTCTGGTGGGAGGACTTTAGAGAGCAGTGCCTTCTCATCACTCACACATCTTGGACGTACATCACCAGGGTAGTAGATTACATTGCTTATGCACGCCTGCCCGAATGGTAAACACTGCAGTGCTAAGCAAACTCCGTGTCTGGGCTGACTTGTCTGATTGTTCTCCTCAGCTTCCCTTGCCTGAGAGCCCCCTCAACTCCCCTGCCTCCACCTCTCCCTCTGCTACAGTGCGTGGCATGCAAACTTCTACCATCCATACAGAAGGGAAGAAAATCATTACTTTAAATCACATTGGCCACTGTGAGAGTCGCTCAGGACAGGAGAGCTGAGGATGGTAAAGCTCAGGCTGTCCTCATTGATCTGTGCAACCCTCTAATCTCATTAACTGGCTCTTGATTTATTGAGATGGGGCTCAGAGTGCACCAAGGTTATGGAAGCAAACACCCAGACTGCTCCCCCGCGCTGAGGGTCACATGGAATTGAGGTCAATTGACTGTTCGCCGCACCCACGCTCCCACAATCCCTTACACCAGCTATTGCCTTCTCATTAACGGCAATTTGGGGGTGGGGCGGGGTGAGGGGTGTTGGAGGCGACAGGCTTGGTGGGAAGAAAGAGAGCATTAGGGGATAAATTATTAGCCGTAATGAGGTGAGGCAAGGCTGGATCCAGTCATCAGAATCTTACAAGCTACACAACGACTCTAATAATGCAGCACCGACAATACAGGCATCAAACGCAGCTATTGATTACACTGCAGCACCCAGGTAAATTGACCAATAAATAAAGATACAATCCAAACACACGCCCACTGTAATTATACACCTATTGAGCCACTGTGATATATGACGGCAGCAATTTGCTAATTCTTGCATATTGTTTGAATAACAGGGAGCACAATAATAAAGCTGTTATAGCTGACAGTAGCCATGTTTTAGTAGCTAGTGACCACTGAGCAGCTTTAATGGACAACAATGGCATTAAATTTTTCTATACTGAATGTGGGCTGGGGGGTGAAGGAATGAAGTCAACACAGCAAGAAGGTCCTGGGTCCGAATTTACCGGCCGGCTGGTGCCTTTCTGGTTGGAGTTTGCATGTTCCTCCTGTGCTTCCTCCGACTTCCTCTCACAGTCCAAAGATATTCGTGTTAGGTTAACTGGTGATTCTACGTTGACTGTAGAAGTGAATGTGAGCGTGAATGGTTATTTGTTTCTCTGTTTTAGCCCTATGATAGACTGACTGTGTTCTTTAATATTAATAATAATAATAATATAGACAGGAAATCACAGCTCCCACTGCTGTGACATTAGTGCTAAAAAATCTGCTGATACAGCTGCAACTAAAAAGGAAAAAAAAGGTTCAGGTTCAATATTTATTCACATAGTCATTATTTCATGATTACTGATCATTTAATCTATAAAACATCAGATAATTTTTTTTTAAAAATGCCCATCATCCAATATCCCAGAATACGCACTGATGCCTCATTTAGCCTGCCAAACACACTCATATTATATTGATAAGAAATAAATGCAAAACTGGGATGAAAAACAAACTGTATGTATCCATTAGTGGAGCTGTGACCATTATGTGTGATATTTGCACTTGATAAATTACTAAAAGAACTAATGGATTCTTAAATTACAATCACTTTTTTTTTTACTTATCAGTTAGTTATCATTTCACATATAATGACAGTGTCACTCACAGGCCAATGGTGGATTTTTGCAGGGGTTCTGTACTATTTTGCACTTCCATAAAGTCAGAGTAAAGGGAAGCCACAGAAGACAACTGCTGCACCCTTGAAGAGCAAACTGAGCTTCATGGTGAATTCAGCTCTGAGACGCTTAAACTAAAAGTGAGTCACAGCTCTGTGAGGCGCTCCTGTGTTTATGTCAAATTTACATTTATTTACATGCATTAACTAGAAGCACAACACTGCGAGATCGAACTGGCTTCGGGCTCAAATGGTGTTCCTCTTCAATGTATTAAAATGCATCAAAAGACAGTCTGGGCATTTGACAAGTTTTTTTTTTTTTGAGAGCTGCACTAACAATTTTTGACTGTGGTTAAGATATGGTTGTTATGTGTGGACATTTGTGCTGTTAGGGTCCAGTTTGCTATAATTACCTGAGAGGTGGTTTTTTTTTTCCCAAGCAGAATAGCACGTGAATGAAAATCAGCAATAAAAAGAGTGTTACAGAGCACTGTTTTTTGGAAAACATGGTGATGGCATAAGTCCCAGATTACTGCCAAAATCAAACTTCAATATTTAAAGTGATTTACTTTTGTAAGGTATTGATGCTGAAAACGTCACTCATCTTGCTTCTGCTGCATGGTTGAATTCTGACTGGTGCAGGTGAGCAAGTGACATCACAAATAAAGAAACTCAGATCTGTAAAATAAACAAAGGTTTCTAACTATGACAAAATCATTTGCAGAATTTGATAGCATTTAGGACCTAATAATTCATAGCATGGACTGCTTATACAAGGTGTGATCAACAGGTTCTGAGAACAGATCCATAAAAATCAAAAACCTTACCTGACTTAAATCTGGTCAATCTCACATTCAAGGTCATCTTGTCAGGCATTTCCAGAAAGCTTCCAGCACTGCTGCTAATTTTAGATTGCTCCCTGGAAGTCCTGTTCTGACCACTTACTGTTCACTCTCACCATAGACCTCAAACTTACACAGAAAGCAAAAATCAACTTTTGTTTTAAAACAAACCAAATTTTGTGTGGAGGATCATTGCTTAGGTGTAGGTGGAGCTCCAGCGCTCATTAGCAGCAGTTTTCAGCAGTTTTAGGGAAGGCAGCATGTCAGGTGAGGAGCAGGACAAAGGGCATGCTTGTCAATTTTTTTCCACCAACATTCATCAGGTTGTGCACCGTAAATTCTTCCCCCACAGTATTATAGGAGATTTATGCTTCTGCGGGAAATTGACGCCGTAGCTACGTCACAACCCCTCTGAAAACCTACGGCGTAACCTAGGACGTAACCTAGGACGTAACCTAGGACGTAACCCGATGTGCACCTCCCTAGAAATGTAACTACATGTCGCGTTGACGCAGCCCGCAACTATTGTGGTTGGTCTGTTCAGTACCATCGATTCCTTCTGTGCATTTCCGGCTGCTTTTTCGCCGCAGTTTTTAAATTTATCAGTGAGAGAATAACAATCATCAGGAGGTAGAGTGGGTCGTCTACTAATCGGAAGGTCAGTGGTTCGATCCCTGGCTCCCCTAGTCTACATGCCGAAGTATCCTTGGGCAAGATACTGAACCCCACGTTGCCCCCTGCATTGCATTCATCAGAGTGTGAGTGTGTGTGTGAATGTTAGCTAAGCACTTAAGTGTAGATAAAAGTGCTATATGTGTGTGTGACTGGGTGAATGGCTTGTAGTATGAAGCACTTTGAGTACTCGAAACTGAGTAGAAAAGCGCTATATAAGTACCAGTCCATTTACCATTACCAGTATAAGGACTCACAAATGTCAGCAAATTCCTGAAGGGAGATTGCCAAAACTATCACAATGGACGTGAGGGAACGTACAAAGAAGTGGAAAAACTAGAGGGACAAATTGTTTGCCTTTGAAATAAACTGACTACAACAAAGAGCGGGGACCGACGAGGGAAAAAAAAGTCCCAGCATTTTATTTGTTTCTACCGTGGCAGCAACGCATGTAAAACACCGGGACATGACCACAAGGTAATTAACAAATAACACACAAGCATAAATGCTGGCAACGATGTCGGCCACTTACGTAGGTTACGTTGCAGGCTCTACAAAGATTCACCGCAGAAGTCTAAATCAAGCTTTACTGTCAACATCCTGTAACGTCCTGAGGCATCTGGGGAAATAATCTGAACTGTAGTGTGTGCCAGTGTGCCATCTTGTGCTGACTCTAAACGCACTAAAAACACAAGAGATTTCTGGCCACACAAACACAATCTTCCCTTGGACCACTCACCAGATTTGGTGCCCCACAGTATGTACTTTCCAAAAATGATAAAATGGAGGAGATCACAAATACAACGGGCATGTAAAGGAACCACTGAGAAATCTAAAAATAACAGCTGTGCTGCAAACCGTTCAGGTGTTCTCGGACCTTAAACATGGCATCAGCCAAATTTAGAACTGATCACACCTCGTATATATTAATAGGTCAAAACAATATGACCACCTGCCTATTATTCTGTTTGTTCTTTGTGTCCTTCTGCAAAAGAATTTGACAAATCCAACACCTAGAAAGCCCTCTTTCTTGATATTTGGTTCACCTTCAGCACAACACAAACAGACCTTTCATCAAAAAAGATCCAGGGGGAACTAAACTGCTATTTTATTCACTGATATATTTCCAGGTTATGGTGAACAAAACCTTTTCATCTACAAAGAAACAGAACTAAATGTGTTACTTTGACCCACAAAGGTATTTTCATATTAATACTTGGGTGTAATGACAGGCCATCTCTTGAAACATCAGAATGAAACTGTCTGCAAAAGAATGAAGCAGAGAATTTATTCTCCTTCACATTCCCCTTTTGGGGCAAATAAACAAATTATTATTTTATTTTACTGTGGCCAACTGTGCTTTCTTACTTTACACTAGTTGGTGAGTCTGATTTTTTTTCTTCTTCCATTTCACTGACTAGGAAATTAGTGGGCAGGATCATCCTGCCCATTTTCCCACATCCCACACATTGACTACTAGAAATTTCAGATTAGCTACCGTCTTATATACCTTTATAAGATATTCAAACATAATTCACCTCATCTGTGAGTGGTCATTATTATTTGGGTGTATATAAAAACACAACCTCAGGGTTGGTGTTATCCTCGTGTGTTTGTCTAAAGGCTCTCACCTGGTATTCACTGGGCCAGAAAGTGCTCACAGCGAGCTCCACCTGGTGCCACTGGTGACCCTGGGAGCCTGAGATATTCCACACTGCACTGCCCTTGGGGCCCGCATTTACCCGGATGTAGACCTGCAGGTCCCCGGGGCTGTGGCCGTCACGGCTGTACAGGAAGTAGCTGAACTGGATGCAGTGAGTGTCGTTCTCGCTGAGTGGGACCAGGAGCAGCTGAGCCCGCTGGCCACCATAATGCTGCGAGGAATTCACCATCATGAAGGACCCTGGTATAAAAAAATGGAAAATAAGAACAAATTAGACAATAATCTCTTTTCTTTTAACTTCAGCACTTAGTATCACTGCACATTCCACTCATTGCATTCATTTATCATTGGCAGACTCTCAGAGGCAGCTTACTGAGCACACTTGGAGAGAGAAAGAGAAGTTTAGAGCTAATAAAACTAAATGACCTTGCCAAGCAGCTTCTTCTTCTAAACAAGCAGCAGCTACACCTACATCCACTTTACAAATAGCAGCCATTTCAGCATTTTCACCTGCCAGATGGAGCTGAGTGACCTGAAATATAAAAAATAACAAGATCCACCTCTTTGGGCTTCACCTGGAACACCTCAGCCAAGGATAGATATGTCATGTTAGTTTTGAGCCGCTGAAGAACGCCTGCCTTCTTATTATTTTTAAACCACCAAAAAAGTGCCTGAGAGCCAAAGTTGACAGGCTCAAGGTTGTTACTCAGAATATCTGTGAGATCCTCTCTGGCTATTTGTCTGTATTTGGTCTGCCTCTGCTTCCTGCTTTCACAGGGCCATCAGTTTTGCAGTGCTGCCTCAGATCTGGTGTGTTCAAAAGGGCAGCACTGGATGTCAGATTGGACTTTCATTTTGGACTGAAGTTCATAGAGTCACTGCTGGCTCTCTCATCCCGGCAGCACAGCAGAGATTCCGTGGCCATGAGAAGAGCATCACATTGGACGGAGGGGAAATAAAGGGGAAGGTTTGCCTTTGACTGTGGCCTTCAAAACAGTATGAAGTCAGTTTAAAGTGGAAAAAATGAAATGGAAAATATGACTTTTTTTTTCTACCTTGGTACTCTGCCACAACTAGATGTCTGTTTAACATTTAAAAACAGCTACATTTCAGTGTGACATCTCAATAGCACTCCTTCTACAGTCAACACCCCTTATGTCAACATAGAAATAGTCAAAAACACATTCAAATTTGTCAGCCCATGACAACACATTCTGATTCTTCAATCCTTTATGGTAAGGAAGCCAAATGGCTTTGAGTTTGAAATTTTAACTGACAGAACTCTTATTAAGAAATGAAAGTTGAGGACAACTGTGGATGTGGAATAGCTTACAGGAATGTCTAGTTTGCTAATGTCTTAGCATTTCATTTTTGGGATGCTATATTTTGGAATGAACAGAGCTCCCTGGTGACAATATCAAAAGCTGTTTATCCCAAAAGACCTGGTTATAAAAGAGGGATCAACACTGGTATTTGGGCTCAACAAATTATCCAGATTAGGGAAATGACAGAAAAAATTATTTATAAGCAGTTTGCAATGTTACTTTCAGATGTCTTGAGCCATTTATAAAGCTCTAAATTTTTGATGGGAGCCATTTTGAGCTTAACTTTTTTAGTATTATTTCCAGAGCCTGCCCGGTTTATCGGTGGGCTGATATTAGCTATTTGCCAATCTATCGGTATTTGCATTTATAACGGCTGGTAAATGAAAACTTAAAAAGTAAAGAAGAGATGAGAGAAACACCCTTCAACCATGTTATGAGTGTTGACGTTACACGGTTTGTCCACTAGAGGGCACTCTGCAACTTCCCTGTTGGCAACATATGTTTGGAATGCCACAAACACAACAACCAGCTGATCCGAGCAGAGTCGGGCAGAGCGTAAACGGGTAAATAAATACCCACACATAACAAATGTTAGGGAAATTTGTTTATGTTTCATGTATCTGAAAGAAAAAAAAATATCAGCCAATACATCCTATATCCTACATCAGTCGGGCTCTTATTACTTCACATCATCTGACCAAGAATATATTGTCACCAAGAAAAGCATTACCAAGAGCTTTCACCGATGAGAACATGCTTAGAACGTCCATAGAAAAACTTGGCTCTGTTTGACGACACAAGGACTAGCATCTGAAGAAAAGAATGTCAGCTGTTCAGCATACAGATGGAAATATACAGTTCTGGAGATGTGCTGCAATCAGTGGCAAAAGATTATAGAGAAAAGAAAGAATTTCACAAACTAACACCAGATTCTATCAAGATGTTGGAAGGATTCAAATCAGACATTCGCCACTTTGAGAAACTTTAGAAATGACCCTTGCAGTCCGATAAAAAGATGTAAGGACAGTCTTAAATATGTTGAGCCAGCTTAAGAAGAGCAAATTGAAGGTATCTTGAAAGAAAAGTGGCTGAAAATGACTGAATCAAGAATAAATAGCCAAACTTTTGCACATTCCTGACTTTTGTTTGCTGGATAGGCTACATTTACTTCTTTTCGCTTCAAAATATTACAGACTGATTTATGAATGATGCATGAATTGTCACTACTTTATATATAATAATCTTTTCAACCATTCAGGACTACATTAACTTACAGGTGTAAGATGCTTTTAAAAGGATGTTTGATTAAAGAAAGTAAGATAAACACAAGAAGACAGACACACACCAGGCAGCAGTAAGAATGTCTCTATTTATTACCTTGGAGTGCTGAAAGTGGCTTTAGAGATCAAATAGTTTCCTCTCTAACCTCTAATCTTCCAGTCATCATCAACATCAGATGGACTCTTTGATGTCGCCCGCAGGAGGGTGAATGCATGCTAATTGAACGAATAACCTTCACATGCAGCGCCTTGTGGTGGGTTCTGCTACTCGACATGGCCGGGGACGACGACCACAAACAGTGGGAATCATGGGTAGTGTAGTTGCCTAGGTACTGTAGTTTAGGGAGAGTGCAATCAGAGCCCTGCGTCCTGCCATTAATCATACTGACACGGTTATTAGGCCATAATGGCAACCAAGGGAATGCTTAAACCAGAGAGATGGCTGTAATACTTGCACGCTGACGTGCAGGACACATATCAGCACACACACTCCTCTCTCAAACACACAAACACACAGTTTACAGCCTCAAAAGCAGGCCCAGAGCCTATTCACGCTGACCTTCCCAGGAGAAAGAGGTGGCTTCTTCTTTCAACTTTCCCATCAGTTCTTCTCTTTCTCTGCCATCTTACTTTCTTCTTCTCTGCTTCCTCTTCCTCTGCCATTTTTTAAATCACACTACCGCTTCTTTTCCCCAAATGCACACAGTCTTGAAGAAGAACAAATGGCAAGTTGGTTCATTTATTCACATAAGATTCACCATATGTTTTCTGTTTTCAAGTAAAGGCAAAAACCAAGCATCAAAGAAAAATATGAACAAAGCTGTTTCATTAGCAGGTGATGTGTGGACTCATTTTCATCAAAAATGATAAATTTTCCAGAACATAATTGGTGTTGTTATTTCAGACTTTAGAATGTAGTTTGTTCATAAAGTATAGACAATCTTTTTGCACTCTAATGTGCTCTGAAAGAAGAAATCTTCCACTGAGTGCAGCTATTTATTTAGGCAAAGGCAAATGTGAAATGAACTCAATTATACTAAGTGTAGTTTGTGTTATCAACTAATTTTCCATGTCTCACCCATGATGCAGTGGCATCATTTGGAATTCAAAATCATATTACCAGGAGTCTGGTTTAATGTGTAGCCTCGAGTGTGCTCAGCCTGCTCGGTCAGGCTTAAAAAGGGGCCTTTGATTCCCTGCATCAGCTCCTTTCTTTCAAGAAATACAAAAAAGAAACAGGTCAAAAGGTGACTCAGATCCATGGACAACCTGGATATGTGTGAGATTTAAAATGCATGTCACAAAGCCTTCCTGACTACTGTACATTCCCTCTCTCAGCTCCATCTTCCCTGCCCCAAGAGCATGGATAAGACGTCAAACTGCCAGAAATATCCTGTGATAACAAGCAGCTGCTGTCCTTTGAGAACTCGCTGTATTCTTGGACGACGCTGATATTTTTCTCTTCCTCACCTGCTTGCAGGCGAAAGCCGGGCAGGCTCTGGCTAAGCCCCCATTGCTGCTGCTGCTTTGATGTGTGAGTTCTCCAGGGGGGGCTCTGTGGCTAAATTGCTTTTTCTTCAGCTATGAGAGCTGGAGCCCCTCATTGTTGGAGGGCAAGTCTCTAACTGTCCTTATGAAGGCACTGGGAATTGTGGGGGTTGGTGGTGCAAGGAAATTACACAGGAAGCAGCTACAAGTAATGCTCAGTTTCTCATTTTAGTCAAATATCTTTAAGCAGCTCATCTCATTTGGTACACCAAATACAGACATAGCCTCTACAGTGTCTTAGTTATTGAAGCTCCAGTGCCATTTGATTGTGCTGAAGCCATCTGGTGGTTAAATGAGTGAAGGACACAACAAGTCTTCCAACCTGAATAAACTTCCACCACATTGGATTTTAAATCAAACAATCAAGGTGTGATTGAAGTGCAGACATTAATTCAAGGGGTTTGACAAAAGTATTGCATTAACTTTTCAGGAATTACAGACATTTTTATACACAGTCCCCCATTTTCAGAGGCTCAAAAGTAATTGGACAATTGACAGATAAGCAGTTTTTATGGTGAGACCTGTTCCCATGTTATTCCACAACAAATGAAGCAAATAAAATATCTGAAGCTGATTGTTTACTGTGGGGTCATTACCTTACAGTATAAAGTGCTCTGAGGCGACTGTTGGTGTGATTTGGCGCTATATAAATAAACCCAAATTGAAGTGTTGAACTTGCATTTCATAGCTGTTCACTGGAACTCTCAATATGAGGTCCAAAGAGATGTTAAGGCAAGTGAAGGAACCCATCATTAGGCTGAAAAAACAAACCTATAAGAGAGATAGCAAAAAACAATCTGGTATATTCTTACAAAGGTTGAATGCATTGATCAGCTAAACAACAACAAAAGTACCTGAAAACCACAGAAGACAACCAAAGTGGATGATCGCAAATTCTTTTCTTGGTTAAGAAAAAGCCCTCTGCAACATCAAGCCAAGTCAAAAACACTCTTGAGGAGGTAGACGTATCATTGTCAAAGTCTACAATCAAGAGACACCTTCATGACTGGAAATACAGACTGTTTACAACAAGGTGCAAACCACTGGTTACACTCAAGAACAAGAAAGTCAGATTAGATTTTGCCAGAAAACATCTAAAAGAACCTGGAAAAAAAATCTTTGGATCAATGAAACCAAGATTAACTTGCACCAGAATGATGGTATGGAGAAGGAGAGAAACAGCTCTTGATCTGAAGGATACCACATTATCTGTCAAACACGGTGGAGGTAATGTTATGGCATGGGCATGTATGGAAGCCAGTGGAACCAGGTCACTAGTGTTTATGGATGATGTGACTGCTGATGGAAGTAGCAGGATGAATTCTTAAGTGTACAGCCCTGTACACTGTACACTGTGCCCTGTACCTGTACACTGTACAAAAACTAGTTACTTACTTCTTACTTCTACGCTGGACTATTGTAATTCATTATTATCAGGTTGTTCTAAAAGCTCCCTGAAAAGCCTTCAGTTAATCCAGAATGCTGCAGCGAGAGTACTGACAGGGACTAGAAAGAGAGACCATATTTCTCCTATATTAGCTTCTCTTCATTGGCTACCAGTTAAATCCAGAATTGAATTTAAAATCCTTCTCCTCACTTACAAAGTCTTGAAACATCAGGCCCCATCATATCTT
>VUQI01034320.1:0-11806 GCA_015106735.1 Paratilapia polleni
CACCAAATAACATACACACAATGCAAATCTTCTGCAGTCTGATGTTGCCTTTGTGTATGTGTGTGTGTGTGTGTGTGTGTGTGTGTGTGTGTTTGGTTCATCAAAATACAGAGTAGGCTGCAGCTTATTCAGAATGCTGCTGCAAGGTTATTAACTGAAAGTGAGCACATCACACCAGCAATGCTAAACTGGCTTCCAGTATCTTTCGAGTAGATTTTAAAACACCTTTATTTTTATATAAAACCATAAATGATAAATGTTCTTGAAACATTGCTGGCATTCTATCATTTTATGTTCCAACCTCTTAGATCCTCCACTGCCAAATTAGTATGCAGTTTGCATTTAATAATAGTTGAATCTTATTCCAGGATAGTGGCTGGTAATGCTGTACTATGAAAGAATGATTGTTCTAGGGTCTTTATCTTATAACACAGAGAGCCTTGAAAGGACAGTTATTATTAAAAAAAATAAATAAATAAATAGAAACTGATATGAATTGAACTGTGCAACAATACAAGCCACATGTAATGTAACCTAAGTAAATATAGAATATTTTTCTATTGCTTGTTTTATCAGTAATATATCTCCCCTCTGCTTGATGAGAATAGATTTACATGCTAATTTAGGTTTGAAATAAATTGTGACTAAAGACAAGATATTGTGTACTCAGGCAGTAAATGGTGTTTCTATTATTCACCCCAACAGTTTCATTATGGTGATGAGAAATATTAATTTTGAAGTCACACGGCTTATTATTTACAAGTTTGTTTTCTCTTGCCATCTCTCACTATCTCTTTCTCTGTTTCTCTCAATCTGTCTCTGTCTCCATGTTTGAGAAATGACAATACCATTATTTTCTGTGTACATTATTATGTGGTAGATTTAATTTTCCATAGAAAAAATGGAAATATAAAGAATATATTAAATGAAACTCAAATAATAATAATAATAATTATTATTATTATTATTATTATTATTAGTAGTAGTAGTAGTAGTAGTAGTAGTAGTTTAAAAAAAACAACAAAAAAAACCTATTTAGAACTTTTGCCTAAGCACTCCAAATTGTGGTCAGTTTATCCTGTATGTTTCACCCTACCCTCCTAAAACACCTGTGGCAAACAGAATACACATTGTACATATTTTAGAAGGGTATACACCAATATATACAGTATATGATCCCATAGTTCACAAAATCAAAAATCCAAGCCATGAAGTCCAAGGAAACCTGTATATCTTGGCAATGAAGCCAAGACCAGGGCAAGGGTATGAAACCATTTCCCAATGCTTTGAGTGTTCCTAGAATCACAGTGGCCTCAATGATTGTGACAAGAAAGAAGTCTAAAGCCACCAAGACTCAAACCAGGATTACCCATCATGCCAAAATGAGTAACCAAGCAAGAAGGCCTTTGTCAGAGGTAACTACATATCCAGCTGTCACTTCAACAGAGTTTAAACCTGCTGAAAGGACAAATGTCTTAACATCACTCCATCAATGAATCCTTTAGGGTAGGGTGGTTCAACGGAAGCCCCTGGAGCAAAAGGCAAATGACAGCTTACTTGGAGTTTGCAAAAGAGCATTTAACTGACTATGAAAGCACTAGAAAAAAGATTATCTTGTCTGATAAAATGAACTGAACTCTAAGGGTAGAACTGAGAGCCTTTTAGTGCATTTTTTCTTGCTATGATTGTTTTTTTGTCATGTTAAATCAAAGAAAAAAAATCACGAGAATGTAAAATCATATGCTAAACTATAAATCGTTTCATATTCATGAGGCTTCTGTGAATTGCTGGAGAGTGGGGTGGGCCAGACAGAATCCAGTTCCAATCGCAGAATGTGATCATGATATATCTGTGTAAGAGGGAGAAAGAGTCACCTGATCCATGTGATAGATGTCCCACTCATATAGAGACTGAGCCTACAAACTCCTCTCTTAAAAACAGTTTGTTGTTGTTTTAAAATGAGCTTAGAATTACCATTTTAAATCAACATCATAATCAGCCAGTAAACCAAACAGGAGTCCATAAACATTTCCTGATCTCCAGTTGTTAAGCAAGAGCCTTGGCTCAACCTCCATTCATCTATTGATGCTTCTTTTTAATTTAGATACCCTGGGGAACTTGTAAATAAGAAACTGATTATTTAAGATGGAGTTTAACAATACCACCCTAAATTAAACTACATTCAGCAATGCTTCTTCTCTAAATTTCCTTGCCAGGTTTCAGGGAGTTGGTTTGCTGCTACAACCAATTAATCCATGAACTCAATTATAGCAGCACAACACTAAAGATTTTCACATGATTTGAGGAGGAAAGATCATCATCTCCTCTCCTAAACATTACCTAACTCTCCCTCCTTGGGCTATAAAGTCTGTGAATCTACTCAGCTCTACAGGGAATAGGCTAATCAACCAGTGGAGCTTATCTGCCACATTTTCCAGTGGGAAAACTCCTCATCACTTTATCATCCTACGCTGTTCCCTCTTAAGGAAACCTGCCAACTACATTTACTAATCTACTTCATTGTCACACACCATGCTCCCTGCAATATTTAATTTATTTGTGTGGGGGTGTAGATCTGACTTACAGTATAATATATAAGAGTGGAGAAGAATGATTGGCTGGAGACTATGCCAAATACTGACAGATAAACATCTTTCTACTGTGTAGGCTTCATTTAAAACGTATGATCAATGCCATTAATTAATGTTGAATCTTGCATTCACAGTAACTTATGCAATAATGCCTGAATCATTGTGAATGCAATAAATTCCATATAAAATGTTTAGATTTACTTTTTTTTTTTTAAAGTAATTAAAATGTTCAAGTCAAACATTAGATTTAAGTATTACATTATCCTTGAAAAGTCTTTTTCAGCAAGTACATCTTTCAGCAAAACCAGCTGAGGCTCTTAATTGTGTATTAACAAGCCTTGAAACACCAAACAAGTAATAAATTAGATACTGCTATGTAGGATCAGTAGAAGATGTTACATGAAAAAAGGTGTAGCATTAAGAGTAATTAAAATGAAAACACACACACTAACTAAACCTTAGTTAGAAAATTCAAGCCACTTCAAAACAGCCTTGTAGGTATTTCCTGGATAACCAGCATGAATTGTCTAAGACACTTCTTTAATGGTCACAGAATAAAATGACATTTGTTTAGCACGTATGAATTAACGTACATGTATTTTTGTCAGAGAGTTAAAACCATCACACCATGAATTCCATGCTTAAGATAAACCGTCTAATGGGTTAATGCTCTCCTCTGCAGCTAAGCATTTACAAATGTATGCCAATCAGGACAACCAGCCAACCAGAGTGAAGTCTTTTGGGAGTGTGATGAGACAGCCCAGCTTTATTTCCTGCAGATAAAAGCCCCAGTTTTTGCCTCTGCTGATTTCACCACAGCTGTTCATTGTGCAGAACTCTTCCAAGCCAAGATTCCCTGTAAATAAAACTTGTAGCTAACCTAGCGTCTTTTCCCCTGCATCTTGTTGCTTTGTCAGCAGTGAGACAAGCAAATGATCAATTTCCACAACACACATTTAGTCTCAGTGTAAGACTCCAATAATCATGCCCGGATGAGTTTGCAGATTTTTTTATGTGTTTTTGCCCTGTTGGGATATTTAAAAAGCACATCTACTGAAAGTGTTTCCTTCCTGTGGCTCCATCTTTGTCTACACATATTTCTTTTCAATGTATGAAAAAATCCACAGTGGTCACAGTTCATTTCACAGGCACACAACACACACAACACTACGAGTTGCCATTTGATATAAATCTGAAGATTTCTTCCCATATTTAGCAAAATCTGACACAGACAAAAGAAGAAAACATTTTGCGTGATGTTGAATTTTTTTATGACTTTTGTAACTTGAACATGAGTTTTAGCAGCAGTAGCATCTATTTGTTGGGAGGAAATAGAACCAACTCTCTTAGGGGTAGGGTTGCAGAATTATAACTCACATGCATATTGTATCAGTTGTGAAAATTATTGTTGTTGAAAAATTACATTTTTAATGGAGTTTATGGTTTATGCTAGGGGTGTCAAACATGCGGCCCATGGGCCAGATTCGGCCCCCCGAAGCATCCAATCTGGCCCACTGGATGGGTTTTGCAGGTAAGTAATCAGTTTTTCATTAAAATGCACTGCAATTCCTTTTATACCAACATTACTACACAAGACTGAAAATGTATAGAATGTATTTCTACATCTTAACAAGTTGTTGTAGAGTTCCAAAAACTGTACATGTGAAGGTTTTGTGCTTTTATAGATTCAATGTAAGTTTTAATGCAAAATAAGATCAGAAAATTGTCCTCATTGTTTTAAAGATCATCATATCATTGTTTTGTAGATGGATGGTTACTTCTTTCCATTAAAAGAAAGATTATTTTGAAAGAAAGGTTATTTTGCAATAGTTTTAGTGGTCCGGCCCACTTGAGATCAAATTGGGCTGTATATGGCCCATGAGCTAAGGTAAGTTTGACACCCCTGGTTTATACTATAATGCCATTGTATAATTAAATGACTGTCGTGCTCCAACTTGCACTAGATTTCCTTTGCAGAACCAAAAGTATATCTTTTTATCTTTGTAAATATAAGTACTGGAGCAAAGTACCAAATAGGCATTTTAGAGGAAAGTACAGCTAAATAAATAATGCAACAAGTATGTTTCTAAATACTGGATACTTATTGTGTACAATACCGGGTTACAAAATTGAACTGTGTGTTCATGCCTCTTGAGCAGGCATTAACAGACCATGCTCCTTACTTAGTGCAAGAGACTGACACAGGTAAAGAACTCAAACCTCAACTGCAATAGTTCAAGAGTCCCTTATAAACCATTTGTTATTTTTATTCCTGCTATTTTAAAAAAGTTGGCTCTCCTGTGTCTTGTGCATGCTATGTAAAGTGAAAAGTGGAAAGCAAAAGCTTAGAGTAATATAGATATCAAGTGTTGATCTACTATATTGGCAGGCTTCACAGCAACACTAGAACATAAACATAGTGTGAACCTGCTAACCTTGTCAACCTGCAATGCTGTATTTGCTGAGAAATTGTAGCAGCAAACTTTTACTGAATTATGAATACTAGCAAAACTAAGAGACCATCATACAGGGCAGCACATTTCTAAATTTGCAATTAGAGTTGTTTTTATTTGTTACTTATCCTATTTGAGTTTACTGCACATTTAAGTGATACTAAAAAAAAACTTCGCTATTAGACTACACACTGTGTATCAAGCTATTGTTTATATTAACTTTTTAAACACGTTCATTGATGACTTGCAGTTAACATGTATGTGATCTGCTTTTAAGATTATGCTAATCAGAATAATAATCACTGCAGTGACAGCAGCAGCATAGCCATACACCATCTGCAGCTCTCTTTGTCAATACAAGGGAATTCATGTGAGGAAACATTAAGCATTGGCCTCCTTTTGGTTCAAGCTGTAGGCAACACAAATAGGAAATTTAACAATGATCAAAACATTTTAACAGACTTTTCAGACAACTGAAACTTGCAGTCAGTCTCATTATCGAGATAAACAACATCCCTGTTGGGACGCTGGAAGCCCCACTTGAAAAACAGGAGCTCTGCTGATTTAATCTGGACTTCTGGTGATATCTTTTCATAGCCCAAGTAACTTTAAGCATTGTTTTAAGTGTCATAAACAATGTTAGGGCTCTTTAATTTCACAGCTGAAAGGAGAAATTAAGATTAATGTGTTACCACTGTGAAGAGGGTCCTTTCAAACATTCTTCTAAAAGACACAAACACACACACTTTTCAGAAATAAACCCATGTTTTTATGCTTGTTTGATTAAAAAATGCTGTTGGGCATAAGTAGTGTGTATGCGTGCTTTACATGCAGGCAATCTATTTAAACAAATGCCTTTGTAGAGGTGTGGTTGATCTCTAAACTGCATGTGCATATTTCTTTGTTCTTCTTTTTATGTGTGTTGGTGATTGTACTGTTTAAAGTCTTGTCGAGCTCCTGGCCATACCATTCCTGCTCAGGGAAAGTAGCCCTTCATGAATATTGTTGAATACAGAGTGTGGCAAAACCTTGAGGTAACCAAACAAACACTTTGCCCCAGAGAATACTGAAGATCAGACACCATACTGACATCTCACAGTGGTTGAAAGTGTGTGTGTCTGTGTGGTTACCCATATTAAGTGACTTTACCACAGCTACTGAGTATGCATATGCCCCAGAGAGCATGAAGAATAAAACTAACTTGACACCTTAACACTTGCATGAGTGTGCCTGTGTGCGCATGTACACTTGTGTGTGTTTACCCAAATCAAGCTACTGTAGCACAGCTGTATTTGGGCTGAAGCAACAGGAGATGAAAAGCAGGCCAGTGGTCTCTTTGAAATAGTGTTATGCTTAAACTCTCCAAGGACTGTCACATACAAACCAACAAACCAGCCAGTCATCAATAATGTATTAAAGCCATTCATCCAAGGCATTATGTTTCTCAATACTCCTAAATACGGTTCAGTGGGAGTGCAGTCGTGTACTGCTCATGAAATGGCTCTTCTGGGGAAAGGAAGGGATATTATATATGAAGAGTGAAGCTTTAATATTTATAATGATGGTGCTTTGTTTTGTACCATGCTGCTATGCTGAGATCTTTTTCTCTGTATTCTCTTTGTTATCAATGTAGGCTGTGATGACTTCTCACTGTTTATAGTAGAGGCAATATAATTTAAAGACATGAATGTATTTCAGTCTAAAGAGGGCATATAAAAGAAAAAAGGAATTTTTCTAGACTGGGGTGGATTAAGCGTGATAGATATTATCTATGTTCTGTTAAAAGATGAAGCTATTATTCTTCCATGCACCTTTCTTATGTTGGAGATTCAAAAGAAACTATTTCCCACTGTGGGGGAAAAAAATACAGGATTAGATTATGTCACACTGCCATAATTCGAGCTGGATGTAATACACTACTCAGATCCTAGACTAACTGACTAATCAATCACATCGTTGCAGGTGGGACTGAATATGGCAATATTTAAACTTGGTATCTCTCCCAACTCATCACAGGAAACCTGGTTAGGACCCCTTGGTACTGCATGTTACTGCACTTTATAGTATTTTTCATTGTGCAGGGTTACTGTTGTGTAGAGGTGTATTTTACTGTAACCCAAACCGTGATCTTTTCACCAAACCTAACCAAGTAGTTTCAGTGCCTAAACCTAACCAAACAGCAACTGAGTATGAAAGCTAAATAACTGAAAATAAAACGTGAGTCTTCTACTTCTACTTCTTCTACTTTAGGGGTCACCACAGTGGATCATCTGCCTCCATCTCACCCTATGCCTAGCATCCTCCTCTGTCACACCAACCCTCTGCATGTCCTCTTTCACTACATCCATGAACCTTCTCTGTGGTCTTCTTTTTTCCTCCTGCCTGGCAGCTCCAAATTCCACTTCCTTTGCTCAGTATATCCACTGTCCCTCCTCTCCACATGTCCAAACCATCTTAACCATGCCTCTCTAACTTTGTCTCCAAACTGCTCAACCTGATCTGTCCCTCTGATGTACTCATTTCTAATCCTGTCTCTCCTGGTCACTCTCAATGAAAATCTTAGTCTCATCTCATTCCTGCTGATCCATGTGTTTGATTTGGCAAAGATTTTTCACTGGATGCCCTTCTTGACGCAACCCTTCCCATTTATCCAGGTTTGGGACCAGCAGGAGTACACTGGCTTCTGGCCCCCTGTGACTAGGTTATATATAACTTGAGTAAAGAAATAAAATAAAAGTAAGTGAAAAGCAAAGGTTCCACAGAGGACACAAAACCTAATCTTCTGTGACTGTGCAGTGACTTATTTCTCAATCGCTTTGATGCAATTCTCACATCAGGAAGTCACTCTCACCATTCTTAACGCAGTTGTCAAATCAGTAACGCATTCGCATACACGCATACACACTGCTACTGTTTCTACACATACTTCACTACTAAAGGTGTTTTGTTATTGTGTTGATGCAGTTGTCTTCTGAATCTCACATGTGATCAAAACAGTTTGTACTTATGTGAATTAGAACTACAGATCATTCAGTTTATCTTAATACTGTCCAGCATTAGTGTTTTCAATCAAATCACTTCAAACTTTTTTCAGATATGTATGAAAGTGCAAGGACAGTCACACACTGTCAGTGGTGCAAATAGAAACATGTGTTCTCAGAAGAGGTTTAGTTGAAACAAATAGAAACACATGCTCTCAGTCTTGTATCACAGGTCCATGTCATGGCACTGCTAATTACACACAAGCATATATTATACATCTACCCTCACTGACACTTTATTAGGTACACCTTGCTAGTACCGGATTGGACCCTCTTTTGCCTTCAGAACTACTTTAATTCTTCATGGAAAACATTCAACAAGGTGCTGGAAACATTCCTCAGAGATTTTGGTCCATATTGACATGATAGCATCATGCATTTGCTTCAGATTTCTCAGCTGTTTATCCCAATTTCCCCTTCCACCACATCCCAAAGGTTCTCTACTGGACATAGAGATCTGGTGACTGTGAAGGCCATTGGAGTGCAGTGTTTTTCCAGTCTTCTACTGTCCAATTTTGGTGAGACCATGCAAATTGTTGCCTCAGTTTCCTGTTCTTAGCTGACTTGTGAAAGTCGCCGGTGAGTGTGTGTGGTTTGACTTTACAGTGCTATACAGTAGTTGGTGCTATGCTCTCAGTTTTTATATTTTTTCTTTGTCTGTTTTCTGATAGTTTCACATGTATCATTTTACTTTTCTCAGTTTCAGCAATTATATTGTCTAAAGTTTTAAATAAATCCTTCACAATTCATTTTTGTGACTGAACACTTTTTATTCTACATTAGGCCAACACTTTTTGCAGTAACATTTTCAAAGTCAGTACAGTTTGGATAAAAGTATAAACCCATTTGGTGTTTAAGTCTTAAAACAGTGGTGAAAGATTTTTATTCATTGATCACAGAGTTGAAGTGATTGACTGACTTTGTATGTTTTGACACATGTGAAAAAGTTCTTGAATGTTTTAGTGTCTTTTGCGCACTTGAGTCAGTGTTATCAGAAATACCTTGACTGTTTTGAGAACTGAATTAAGAGTGGTGAGAATGACATTCTTCCATTATTTGAGGTCTGAAAACACTGGACCTTTTTTGGTATTTTGACCATTTTTCATTTTCTGCAAATAAATGTTCTAAATGAAAATATTTGTATTTGGAATTTGGGAGTTATGTTGTCAGTAGTTTATAGAATAAAACAAAAATGTTCGTTTTACTCAGATATATACCTATAAATAGCAAAATCAGAGAAACTGCTAATTTTGGAGCGGTCTCTTAATTTTTTCCGGAGCTGTATATATCACCCTATCATGTGCTCTGTCATGACACTAAAGCCAAAGGATGACAGTATTTGATCCCCTTGGAATGAGAATGTAAATGATATCTTTGTATAGAGCTAGCTTGTTGAAAAATAGAAACTTGTAACTCAATCTGCGTGACCAAATTTCTCTCAGTAATCGTTAGTGCAGCCTTCATCATAGTTGCTAACTCTCACCTTTTTGAAATCAGACCCCTGCTTTCAGGGTTTGTCTCATGTTGCCATGCTGCCCAAACAAATCTCATGCCAAATAAACAGAAGCATCAAAGCCCTTCTTTTTAAGTCTGAACATCATTTTTTTCTCACATTTGAGCACCAATATAGGTTAAAAAAAACAAACACAGAAAGTGTGAAAGACCTCTCCTGACTGTCACAAGTCTTATCACATGTGTTGAGGTTTGCCCCTATTCACATCTTGTATAAATTGAGATGTCCATTAAAATTATTTTTCTTGGATTAAGACAGAGTGTAAAAAGAGTGTAAAGTGTTCTCGAGATGCACCAGTAAAGGATGTATTGATATATGTCGGATGTGTTACACTGGCACAACCACATAGATAGCTAAAAAGGGACTATGTGCACCTGTTTGATTTTTTTCCCTGAAAAATGAAGTGTAATAAAATGATGTATTTTCCATCCAAAACCATCACTCTGCACCTCTATCAGCTGTCAGCAAGTCTAGCACTCATCAGACTGATCACCCTAGCATTAATCACATCCTGACAAATGTCAGCACAGTTTCTTTAACAACCATAAACATGCAGTACCGGTGTGAGTTATCTGCATTCCTACTGAAACCTGCTTGAGAACAGACCTCCACCTTCTACTTCTTTGCACCATAGGTATAGAGTCTGAAACAAAGAAAGGCTCCCAGTCATTTTAGTTTGTTTTCTACTCCTGTAGTATATGCGCATCTCAATCATGTTTCTCAGAAACTAATCTATACTGTTCTCTTTCAAGAAGACAGATAACATCACTACAGAGACAGGCTAAATGCACGACATAAAATGAAATGACAATTCAGCCTGATTATAAAGGTAGTGAAGCACTAAGAACCAAATATATTTCAGTAACAATGAGCAATTTTTAATGGAAAAAATGTACCAGATTGTGAGAGAATAAGAAAAATCCCCAAACATTAAGTGGCCAGGCTTCATTAAAATTCTGAGTTAAATGAACTTTTGAATAGTTGGTTCTAACAAAATACATTAAATAAACATAAAGTCTTAAAGTTGCTTTCCAATTATATTTGCTCTCAAGAATTTCAGAAGTTCTTTATGTGCGTCATTGCCTAGCTATTAAGGCTTTTGTCATTAGCAGACAATCTTATTCATCATTCATCACACAGCTGCTTTAAAATAAAACTAAATACAGGGGGTAGAATTAAGTGAATAACAACGTTATTTGTGGTTAAATCATTTCCAATTTTTTAACAAGAAATATAAAAGACTGCATGTCATCTAAGATGAATACAGAACAGCCAGTTACCTGAGGTATTAACTAACCTTTCTGATTAGTCTGACTTTAAAAAAAAAAAAAGATGGTTTTACATATACTGATGGTGAGATGTAACAATGCTGCTCAGCATCTTCATCTCTCAGAATTTCAAAATTTTAAGCATTTCCTTTTCATAAGATATTTTCCTGCATACTTACTATAACCAATGGATTGGAATGTGTGTCAGCTCCTTTTATGCTGAGAGCTGGAGTATTTTCACCGTGCCCTTTTCAGCAGCACTGACTTGGAGATAGACTGTCGCCAGTGGCTAGTCTTACCAAGGTGCACGAACTCAGATTTGCCCTTTTCAATTTCTGTTTCCTGTATAGCAGGAGAATGATGCTGTATGCATTTTCTTTTATGGAGCACAGTCTTGGAGTAGTGCAGTTTCACAGTGATATTTCTCTCTTATCTTCCCTTCTCTCTGCTACTGTCCTTTCTTTCAAAAGTCTCTCTCATTCTTCCATTTTTCCTCCTGTCACATACCTCAACTGCATTCTTCTTAATGTTTTCTGCTGCTTGTTCTGTAATAGCCTCAGGGGCATATGCATGCATGAGGCAAATTAGAGTGAATTACATTTGCCATGTGCAATGAATCTGAAAGGTTTCATTACAAAATTCTATATTTGGGTAGATGTTCATTCTTGTTCAGTTTCAAGAGTGATTGCATCAACTAATACCTTCACGTGTAATATTAATTTATTTTCATGCTGAGATTGTCAGTTCATGATTTTCATGCAAATAACTATTTTAACTGAAGCGGGAGCTAATGGAAGATATGTCAATTTAAAATAAAACTTTCATCTCTTAATTATATCCTAATTCTGCTAAGCCCTTCCTCTATGCCTGTTCTGCTCCTCATTTTTTCCCATTCCACAGGCTTTCTCATAACAATTTCCTTTCTTCATCATCCATCTCA
>VUQI01034320.1:11826-23995 GCA_015106735.1 Paratilapia polleni
ACGTTCATCTCAGAGGCATATAAGAAATGACACTGGACTAGTCCTTGCTGCTTTATTAATCCTTTAAGCTTCTAAAGGGAGGCACAAATGCAACTACTCCCATTCAAATCAATGGCAGTAACTCCCAATTGCCCTATCTGTGGACTGCTTAAATGTGCTTCATTTTTACACACTTAGACCTCAAATACATGCACATACACATGCAAACCAGGCACACACAGTGCCGAATGGCCTTAGCTCCCTATGGCCAGGGCTCAGCTAACCAGCCTGCAGCAGGAACAATTCGTGGGCTGCTCAGTCAAATGGAACTCTGACCCATGGGCCCATGGAGCAGCCCCAGTCATAAAATATCTCACACACACACTGACACGGCTATCCCCTAACACACACACTCAATCTCTTGTCTTCACCCAGACCATAAAATCATTGCGACAGATGAGGGCAGGGAACAGTGTTTTTGTGCTGTTTTGCCCATCACACATTTCCATTACAAAGTCTTGCCATGAGTCTGGGAGAGCGAGGGCCTATTGAACAGCGGACAGGCTACAAAATGCTTCTAGTCAGAGCCCATCAATGTTGCGTTTTCCCCACTGAATGGGTTGTCAGTGAAGGGTGGAGATGGGCTTTGTGTGAGAGGTAGGACTGAGCTCTGTTGGACCAGACAATGGGTGGAGAGCTGATGTCAACTCCAGAGAGTGCATTCAGGGTTCATCATCTGGTGTGTTATAAAGCTTCTGAAAAAAATATTCCTTTCATCTATTCCCAAGCTCTCCTCCTTTTCTTCAGACATTTCAGCTTTGTTCAGCATTTTCTCCCAATCAGTTTTTTGTCGTTACACTTCTTTTCTTGCATAACTGAGGAGAATGCAGTACGGTTACATACATAAGTGTTATTATGCATATTGTAAGTGCAAATGCAGTGCTTGTCTAGCAATTTTATCTCCTAAAAAGCAGGCTTACACAATATACAACGGCTGCCTTTACAGTGTGTTTATCAGTGTGTTTGATAGAAGTCATGCAATTTTAGGAGAAAAAAAAATCATATTCCCAACTTTGAATGAAAGCAAAATATCAGTGCAGCACAGGACATCAGGACAACAAAAACGTACTGCCTTTTTACATTTTCATGGAGGTATGCAGAATTACATTCTGAACTTTCTTATTGTTACTTTCTTCACCAGACGAATGACCACAGTCTGCTGTTAAGAAAAGCCCACAAACATTTTAAATTTTCTATAGACAAACAGCTTTCTAATACAGCAAATAATGACTTTATGGGACATCTAGCTTCAGGTAACAGATAAGATGATATAATCTGAACAAGGAAGACAAGTTTAAATAAGTGCTTATAACTTAATGAGATAAATTTGAGATTTTGCAGTCATGAAAGTAATCAGCAAACACTATCTTGGCAATCACAAGGAAGACAGCAAAATTGTTCTTTTTATATTTCACAGTTCTCTACTAGGAACACATTGCTGCATGTATTTGAACACAGAGCCCTGCTGGGTGCCAAATGTCAAGACCACTTTTTGCTTTTCTTTTTTGTAGAAACACCCTCTGCATTAGCACCTATACTCAATCAATGCAATACTTACTCTATGTTGGTCTTAACATGACCTTATGAAGTTGATCAGTATGGACTGTTGGTAAAGCAGCTGCTCAAGGTCCTCTACGAACTCCAGAGGTCTAATAGTTTGATTACCTGATTGATGTCCATATAAGAATATGAAATACAAGCCACAATATCCATGTGGCTTTTACAGTCAGTACTGATCATATTACCTTTGCCCAGGAGGTTATGTAATTGTGTAATTGATTTGGTTTGTATGTCTTTTTGTTTGCAGGATTACTTAAAAGTTTACTGACAGACCTACCTCAGGTAGGACTTGTACCAAGTTAGAAATCCTTTATTTTCGCAACTGAATCCTCCAACTTTTGGAAGGATTCTTTACCACTGAAAGGTAAGGCAAAATTAGACACCTTGCCCTACCTCACAATGGTAGGGTAAGGTGTAAAGGATCTTTACATTTCAGGTTGGATTAACAAAAATTAAGACATTGTTTTGATGTTTTCAACAAATTATAAACTGATCTGATACAGGGTGGACTGCCCATCAGGAGCATCAGGACATTTCTGGTGGCCTGAGGGTCGTTTTGGCCTCCAGTCAAGTTGATCAGGAAAAAGTTTATGGAATAGAATGGTCTACAATCCATACATTAGGTGTGACTCTCTCATCCACAGACTGTGTTCTCTCTCTTCATGCTCACAAAAAGTTGTCAGTCAGTATAAAACACTAGTTAAAACACTAAAAGTCAGTTTTTTTTACATCATTGTAACTCATGACAAGTTTCAGTGAATATGTTAAATCTTTTGATAGTCTTACTTGATGTTTCAATGTAAAAACACTGGAAAGTTTGAGCTCAGTTTATCTCACTCACTGTTTAAATAAAAAGCTACTTTCAGCTGCTCCCTTGTCACAAGGGGTCGCCACAACAGGTAGCTTTGCATGTTTGATTTGGCAGATTTTTACACCAGATGCCCTTCCTGAAGAAACCCCACAAGGGATTTGTGTCTCCGGCTGGATTCAAACTGTGATGTTTTGATTGCCAAATGAATGTGTTAAACACTACACTATGGAGCCACACTCACTGTTTAAATAGTACAGGCTAATTATTTTGTATGCCTGGCTTTGGACTTGTGTTTGCGCTGTGATTGATGTATTCCTAGTGAATTTTCACCCACAGCCATGGCATACCTTTAAAAACCCAGACTTCACAATATTTGAAAATGAAATTCACATATCATGTTTTTAGCACAAATAAGCTTTCATCTCTTAATTATATCCTAATTCTGCTAAGCCCTTCCTCTATGCCTGTTTTACTCCTTATTTTTCCCCATTCCACAGGCTTTCTCATAACAATTTCCTTTCTTCATCATCCATCTCACTCTGTTTTCCTCCTCAAAATCCTAATAATTGCTCTCTTTTTTTATATAGCTTTTGTATAGTTATGGTTACAGACAATCTCCTCCATCCTACACTTGTATTTTAAGTGTAATTCACTTGCTAATTAAAAATTAATTTGACTAATAGCAATATTTTTTTCTCTTTTCAAGATTTCAATAAATATCACAGTCTTCTTCTTTCAGCTGATCCCTTTAGGGATCGCCACAGCCGATCATCTGCCTGCATCACAACCTATGCATAGCATCCTCTTCTGTCACACCAACCCTCTGCATGTCCTCCTTCACTACATCCATGAATCTTCTCTGTGGTCTTCCTCTTTTCACCCTGCCTGGCAGCTCCATCTTCAACATCCTTTGTCCAGTATATCCACTATCCCTCCTCTGCACATGTCCAAACCATCTCAGCCTTGCCTCTCTAACTTTGTCTCCAAACCGCTCGACCTGAACTGTCCCTCTGATGTTCATTATAAGGCTCAAATATCTTTTGCACCTCTGAACAGATTTTTTTGGTCAAAAATTGCTCAGAAATGGCTCTTTTGATAGTAAAGGTTGCCGACCCGTGGTCTAGCCAATCAATACAAGTCCTTTTCTCCTTCCTTAGTGTCTAGCCTGACATACAACTCACTGGAAGCCTTTTCCTTTGCCTTTGCCACCTCTCTCTTTTCTGTACGCCTAGCCTCCCAGCACTCCTGTCTACTTTCTTCATCTCCCTGACTATCCCACTTGGTCTTTGCTAACCTCTTCCTTTGAATACTTTCCTGTACTTGCTCATTCCACCACCAAGTCTCCTTGTCTTCTTTCCTTCTCCACCAAACACCTTCTTGGCAGTTTCCCTCACCCCTTCAGCTGTACTTTCCCAGTCATCCAGTAACTCCTCCCTACCATCCAGAGCCTGTCTCAACTCCTCCCTGAACTCTGCACAGCATTCTTCCTTCTTCAACTTCTGCCATTTAATCCTTGGCTCTGTCTTCACTCACTTCCTCTTCTTGATGTCCACAATCATTCTGCAGACTACCAGCCCAGCTACATTCTCTCCTGACACCACCTTGCAGTCTCCTATCTCTTTCAGATTCTGAAATCTGCATAACCCTATGTTCCTCCGTCTTCATGGTCCTACAGCCATTTCCATACTTTTGGAAAAATCCACTACCATCTCTCCCACCACTCTCTCCCACTTGGGAACACTCTTTACCACTTCATCCAATTTACTCCAGAATTCCTCTTTATCTTCTAACTGGCATCTAACTTGTGGGGCATACACACTGACAACATTCAACATCACCCCTTCAATTTCCAGCTTCAAACTCATGATCCTGTCTGACACTCTCTTCACCTCCACAACACTATTCACATACTCTTCCTTCAAGATTACTCCTACTCCGTTTCTCTTCCTATCTACACCATGGTAGAACAGCTTGAATCCACCTCCAATGCTCCTGGCCTTGCTTCCCTTCCACCTGGTCTCCTGCACACACAATACATCTACCTTCTTTCTCTCCATTATATCAACAGGCTCTCTCCCTTTACCAGTCATAGTCCCTATATTTAAAGTCCCTACTCTCAACTCCTCACTCCTGCTTTTCCTTCTCTCTCGCTGCCTCCTAACACGCCTTCCTCTTCTCCTCTTCCTTTGTCTTCAGCCAACAGCAGCACAGTATCCACCAGCAACCTGTTGGCCAGCAGCAGCGGAGGCAATCACTGTTAACCCAGGCCCCAACCAATCCGGTATCGAAATCTCATTCTTGATGATCTGCATGTTTGATTTGGCAAAGATTTTACGCCGGATGCCCTTCCTGATACAATCCTTCCCATTTACCCAGGCTTGGGACCAGGACTAGGAGTACACTGGCTTGTGGCACCACATTGCTGGGTTTCCATAAATATCACAACAATAATAATAATAATAATAATAATAATAATAATAATAATAATAATAATAATAATAACAATAATAATAATAATAATAAACATATCTTTTGATCATGATAATTTGGTCACACATAACAAAAATCTGAAAAGCATGACAATCCTAAACAGCAGGTAGGTTTAGCCTGCAAAACTAGGAATCTGGTGGCTTGCGTAAACAGAGTGGACTGGGATGATGAATTTTTGTCTTAGTCTGCCCCTGTCCATGGCTTATTTAACTGGTGTGGAGGGAATTTTCAGCCTTAGCAGAGGTATGTGGCCTCATACAGCTTTTTTTTTTTTTGACAGTGAATGTGATCTTTTCCTAACATTAACTAAGTACTTGCTTAAACTGCACACATTATTGACGATATTTGTCACTTGCCAGAAAGTGGTTATATTCAGGTCTTCTTAAAAGGCAATGATAAACTAGTTGTTTTTGTTATTTAGATATGAGGATTTGTTGCATTCAGAGACAGTAGGGGAAAGGGCACCTTCCTGTCAACTGTGGCACCTAAGGGCAAGATCTTTGACAGGGCACTGACAGGAAGGGCACCAACAACATTAATCTGTCACAAGTGTTCTGTTCATAATGTTCACTGTAGAGAAGTAGTTAGCTCTGTCAACTCACAGTATCTTTAGTTTATATGTTGTCTTCCACTGAGCCTCTTTTGAAGTATGAGAGTGAATAACTTCTATAATTGAAAGAACAATCTCAGTTACATGATGGATACAAGGTAAGAAAAAAAGTAAATTACAAAAAAATTATATGGCTCTCTGACTTTGAGTACCAATTGATAGTCCACAAAAATCAATTAACATCCTAAACACTGGCATTTATTTGGCTACAGACACACACACACACACACACACACGCACACACACACACACACACACACACACTCATAAACGATTAACACTCCCTCCGTTTGACATTTATTTGGCTATTCATACTCACTGCCTTTCTACACTCTGTCGCTCTCTCTTGTCCAAGTGAGAAATGAACAGCAACACCCAGATCAATGGGACATTCATGCAGCAGAATTACATTCAGACCACTCCCCCTCAATGAAATGGCACAGCAGCCTGCGTGGCGCCATAAATTTGCCCTCGTTTAAACACTTTCCTCTCATTCTTCTGGGAAACAGTGCTCTTGCTCTTTATTTAAAGGAAACAAACATAAGAAAAGAACTACGGTGGGATATAAAGTGGCAAATGTTTAAGTTGAGTTTGTTTTTGATTCCCTGCAAGGAGATTCTAGATTTTCACAGATTTTTCAAACACAAATGTGTTTGCTGCCATCACTGTGTGTGGTAGCCAGGGCACATATGGAGACCATTAAGATGCCCGGATACTAGAGACTGCCAATATAGTGATAGAAATAAACTGTGGACTATGGTATTCTATGTATGGTCACTGGTCAGTAATGGTCTGGCCTCTGGACAAAAATATTTCGGGAATCAACACTTTGTGGTTTGTGTGCCTGTGACCGGCGCTTAAAGGTTGCGCTGCAGTTGTGGGAATGTGTGGGAGGGATAATGGAAGAACCAAAGAGGGAGAAAGAAATGTAATGAGATGAAATTAGTGAAACAGAAAGAGGTGACAAAGGTGATGGATGTGAGAGAGCTGAAGGGAAATGCAGAAAAGGAGAGGAGAAAATCAGAGATGGTGAAGAGGAGTGCAGAATGGTAAACAGTTTTCCTGGTTCTTTTCAGGGACCTACATGTTGATGTCCAAACAAGAACAAGAAAAAAAAAACATCCTAAATCAAAACACGCAGTGGACAAGAAAATATTTTTATTGGATTCTTTAACCTTTCTCTGTGACTTCAAACTACACTGACCTCCGCCAAATTCACTTTCATGCCTTGTGAAGCAGCAAAAAACACAAAAAAATGCCACCACATGCCTCCACATTTGGGTTAATTTGAACGATATATTTCTGTCTAAGATATGGGCAGGCTGAAACAGAAGTTGGGGTTTGAAGACAAATAGCTTCAATTTACAGTAGCAAATTAAAAGTCTTATCTTGAGCAGTCAGAGCGTATTTCCATTTCCCTTTACATTAAAGAATTCCCTGAGACGTCCTGAAAATAGGGGAAGTGAAACTTTGAAAAGTGCATGAATATCTAACTGAGATTTGAATGAGGTTGAATTCCATCGTCATGTAATTGTACGGCCAGGTTAGAGGACATTCATGGACATTATAGTGTGTCACAGGAACAAGGGCACACCTTCTTAATTTTATGCTAAAAAGTAAAGTTGAATTCCACACATTCTCTGTTTCTTTAACACACCCTTCTCTCTCTCAGTCACACACACACATCCTGACCCCTCTTTACTTGGATAAATAATTGATGTCTCCAGTTAAAGTGTCAAACCAGGAGCCATAGCCAGCACTTATTTATCATCTTCCACATCATTAACAATGTCTTGTCTTCCCTCCTCTGTCTCTCTAAGCAAACATTGGGATTTGCTTTCATAATAAACATGTGGCTGTTTAACTTGAATAAACTGACACACTCTCCAAGGAACCTGCAGTGATAAATGCTTTGAAGTAATGTCCAGGGAAATTAACTTTATATATGGCAGAGAGAGAAGGTAATGATAAAAACTTTTTTTTTCACTTCTTATTATCCCTGCTGTTATAAGGAATTACACATAACGATGTTATATATTTTGTTGATTTGTGTACTTACATAATCCCAAATGTTGTCAGCATCTTAGAAGAATCCATGATTATAGTTAATATAGGGGCATGTTCTTTGGTGTCATATCTCCTTTACCCCCTTCAGTTACTATAGATATCGACTGGCTAGGCAGAGAGATCGAGCTGGAAAGGATGTGCAGCAGGTTAGGGTGATTAAGGATAGAGGGGGAAATGTACTAACGAGTGAAGACAGTGTGTTGAAAAGATAGAAGGAGAACTTTGAGGAGCTGATGAATGAAGAAAATGAGTGGAAAGACAGCTGATCCAGATGACATACCTGTGGAGTTATGGAGATGTCTAGGAAAGAGGGAGTGGATTTTTTGACCAGATTGTTTAACACAATCTTGGAAAGTGAGAGGATGCCTGAGGAATGGAGAAGAAGTGCACTGGTACCAATTTTCAAGAAGGGTGATGTGCAGAGCTGTAGTAACTACAGAGGGATAAAGTTGATGAACCATACCATGAAGCTATGGGAATGAGTTGTTAAAGCTAAGTTAAGAAGAGAGGTGATGATCAGTGACCAGCAGTATGGTTTTATGCTGAGAAAGAGCACTACAGATGCAATGTTTGCTTTGGGGGTGTTAATGGAGAAGAGAAGGTCACAAGGAGTTCCACTTGGTCTTTGTGGATCTAGAGAAAGCATATCATTGGGTGCCAAGAGAGGAACTGTGGTACTGCATGAGGAAGTCAGGAGTGGCAGAGAAGTATGTCAGGGTGGTGCAGGACATGTATGAGGACAAGGTGGTGAGGAGTGTGGTAGGAGTGACAGATGGGTTCAAGGTGGGGGTGGGATTACATCAGGATCGGCTTTGATTCCCTTCTTGTTTGCAGTGGTGATGGACAGGCTGACAGATGAGGTCAGGCAGGAGTCTCCATGTGGTATGATATTTCCAGATGTTTTTTTGATCTGTAGTGCAAGTAGGGAGCAGGTGGAAGAGGGCCCGGAGAGGTGGAGGTATGCACTGGAGAGAAGAGGAATGAAAGTCAGTAGAAGCAAGACAGAATACATGTGTGTGAATGAGAAGGAGACAGGTGTAACAGTGAAGATGGAGTGAAGGTAGATGAGTTTAAATGTCTGGGGTCAACCACCCAAAGCAACAGACAGTGCACAAGAGAGGTGAAGAAGAGAGCAGATGGAGAAGAGGTTGGAGCAGGTGGAGACAAGTGTCAGGTGTGATTTGTGACAGAAGGATAGCAGCAAGAATGAAAGGGAAGGTTTACAAGATGGTAGTGAGACCTGCTATGATGTATGGTTTGGAGATGCTAACACTAACAAAAAGACAGGAGGCCGAGCTGGAGGTGGCACAGTTGAAGATGCTAAGGTTTCACTGGGAGTGACCAGAATGGACAGGACTAGAAATGAGTACATCAGAGGGACAGCTCAGGTTGAGTGTTTTGCAGACAAAGTTAGAGAGGCAAGGCTGAGATGGTTTGGGCATGTACAGGGAGAGATGATAAGCTGTGACAATCCCTAAAGGGAGAAGCTGAAAGAAGTAGAAGAAGAAGAAGAAGAAGAAGTAGAAGTTGGTATAGATTGACAGGAAACACAGTAAATCATGGATACCACCACATAAAGAAATGTTATAACATTATGACAATGTCTAATGTGATCACAAAGTTATTTTTAACATGACTGAATTTGTTAGTCACAGTTGTAGTACTCATCTGATGGTAGATTAACAATGAACAAAATGTTAGTAAAGGCCTCAGTCACGCAGGGCTAGAGACCTCTCTGCAACCATCTGGCAACCACTGGTCGCTAGGGAAAAATGTGTATTCCCCGTCCAGTTATGAGTGGTTGCATGCAGTCACTGTGATATCAACAGCATAAATATACAGACTAAATGAATGACACAGCTTTGTGCAGGAAAACTGTACAATGTGTGTAACTGTACATTAGATTTTAGTTTCCTTTAAAAGTATTTTTTTCAGCAAAGGCATACTGAATAGCCACGAAGCAGCAAAACATAATTCAATTTGTAGAGACTGCTTTAAGGCTCTAAAAAAGGCTTAAAGCCTAATTTAAAGATGTTGCAGATTCAAGCTGGTTTCACTGACAGCAAAATAACTATCATCACTCTCAACATAATGAGTATAGATAGAGTCTTAATGCTGCTGCTGGTAGGATAGTGGTTGGTGAATTTTGGCATCCATAATCCGGAGCTGGAAGCAGCACACTACAAGTGCAGCTAATTGGATTGTTAAAGGGAACGGTGATTAGTAATTGGCTCCCATGTGGGTAAGTGAGAGGAGTGGCAGATCTTAAGTCAAACTGAAGTTTTAATTCCTTCACTTTTAATGTAAGGCAAGGCAAGGTTACAGCACCCCTAATAACAAGGCAAATGAAAATAACTTTACTCACAAATTAAAGGAGATATACAGATATATAAAAACATACAGGGTCATATTAAAGGACTGTATAAAAAGAGACCATTTTTTCATAACATTATTAACAAGAAACTAAAATAAGATTTAAAAAAATCTAAAAAACAATAACACAAAAAAAAGAGGAGACTATCTTACAAAGTACACGCACTAGATTATTGAAAGGAAAATGCCAGACTTTGTGTCAAAGAGAATACAAACTATATTTTTTTCAATAACAACTCATTTCCTAGTATTTTGTGGAAACACCATCTAAGGATGAAGCCTCACAGGGAGTAATTCCAACTGAAGAAGAATTGAAGATGTGTTGACAACAATAACTGTTAACAACAATTGTTGACAGCAACAATGGTGTCATAAACAACTGAATTAAACTGAAAGTTAATAGGCACATTTTCCAAAAAATAAAGAACATGGTCTTAAGACAGCCACCTGAAGTTCCAGTTTCTATCAGAGAAAAGTGCGAGCATCCCAAAGCTTAAAGCTGTATTTTTATGTTACCCCTTAATTAAAAAATCCTTCAGCATGTCTCCACTTGGAGTTACACTCGTCAGGGAGTGGGAGAGTGTAGGGAACGGACTGGAACTGAGCCAATGTGTTCATTATCATTCGGTAGCTATTCCTTTATAGTATTCAAAATTTGGAGGGATTTAATTTCCACTAATAAAGTGTAAATTAGTGATCTAGGGTAACTTCTATCTATATAAAAACCTGTACTGTATATGAAAGATGGACTTACACACTGTGATGTCACTGATTAGTTTGTGAACTTCTGTTTGAGGCCTTCATTTTGGCCGTAATATGAGGCCTTTACTACAAAGCAGGATTTTGTCTGATCCAGGTAACTGCAGGGTTAACCCTGGGTTTTCTGTACTAAGAAGGTGGTTCACTTCTTACCTAGGTATATCACCTTGGTAAGTTATGATGTGAACCTAACCTGCTCCAGAGCAGGTTATGTTCTAGATTAGAGATCAACAGGTATGAAATCACTGCCTGCTGACCAATCAATTCTCCAGAAAACAGCATCACCATTCCTGGAAGACCCCTCGGACCGCTATACATGGATAGTAAAAGGGTCTAAAGTTTTTCAGTAGCGTCTAATGTCTATGTATTTCCCTGATGAGCACCAGTAATAAATACAGATTCTTAGATGCAAATTTATTCCTTGATTATTTTTCTGTTGGCTGCAAACAATTTTACAGCAGTTTTATTGTTCTATAAGCATTGATATATGATTCTAAAACATGACACCTGCGCTGTACTTGGTGACCTTACATCAAATTTCCATGTAGACTAAACCTACATTTGAATTCAGTTTTTATATTTAATCTTTAATCTCAAACCGTTAAACACCACTGAGGCTGCAGCTGAGAGAATAACAACTAAAACTGTACTTTAGACATTAATTTACTGAAATACTTGATTATAATCCATCAGATTTTCCCATGTTTTAATGATAGAGTTGCGATATTGATAAGTCTGTTAACTTACACAGTTGACATTTTTGCCGGCTCTCTTTCCAGGCTTCAAATAGGCTAAACTTTATTAATATAGTAGCTCTTTTCCAGTCTTACTGACTAAAGCGCACAGTTTTAATACTATATTACTCTACGGTGCTTTTCCTCTCACACACACTCATACCGCTGTGTTGTCTGCAGCAGCTGTGTTGCTTTCAGTCGTATTATGTGTTTAACCTCTTCCTATTTTCTCCATAGTATAGTTTCATCTTTCTTTGTAAAATCAGCCGTTCTGCTGCCAATACACTTATCCATTGGTACGATTCTCCCAACGCCACCCTTTTCATGTGAACGCACAGTGGAAACCCTGGGTTAACTTAGCAAGTTGATAACCAGCTTCATGTGACTCCTTATCCTGATTGCCAGTGCTCGAGTAATTGAATCTAGATTATGGAAAGATACCCTGGGTATGCTGAACTCGCTTCGTATAGTATGGGCCTATGGCCTTTGACAGATTCTTGTTGTTGTTGTTTTCTGTTCAAGCCAGAAGATATTTGGATGACAGGGTGGAATGGAAAGTTATGAGCTAACACTAGCAGGATTTGTTAGAAAGGGGCATCCACAAGCTGGATGCACAGATGGCACAGACACGGATACCTCTCCATTAATGCTAAATTATAAAAAAAAAAAAAAAAAATACTAGAATTTCACTCAACAAAAAAAAAAAAAAAATTTTTTTATAGTTTT
>VUQI01034320.1:43807-60665 GCA_015106735.1 Paratilapia polleni
TCATCATTGCTCTGGTTGACATCTGCCAGACACGCAAGTAATACACAGGTGGTAGGTGAAATGGGTTCCACGCCTGCACATACATCTTCCTGATGAGGGTTCAGTGAAAGAGAGAGGGGAAAGGACTGCTGTTATAATGAGAGTGAGGTAAATGAGTATTTTGCCTCATTTTTTTCTCCTCTTCTCCTCATCTCTTCTGTTCTCTTGTCTCCTCCTCTCTTCTTCTCTTCTTTTTCTCCTTCTCTCTTCTCTTCTCCTTTTCAGTCTCAGAGGTTTATTATGACCCCAGGCTGAACTTGTAAATTACTACCGTGGTCTTCGACCCATCAGGAATTTTAATTAAAAAAAGAAAAAAAAGGTGAGAAAAAAGCAAGAAAGTGAGACAAAGAAAGATTCGGGACAAACTTTCTCACACTGTATTTCACTGTACATGCTTAGGAAGTGCATGGAGTCTTAGTTTAAGGTGAAAGAAAATCAAACAATTAACAAGTGCAGTTAGAACAAAAAAGATAAACTCATTTTCCATTCAGTATCTTTAAAGGATGAGTGTTTTTGTTTTGTCAGTGCATCAAAGTTACACATGCACTTGCCTAAAAAATACCACTTTGTCAGCTTGGTTTTCTGTCCGACCAAACCTTTCTTTTTAAACAAGGGAAGGTGTCACTTCTTTAAAATTTTTAGAAATTTCATTTCTGAAACAAAGCTGTTAAAATTGAAAATGGCAGTGAAACAAGAACCAAATCAGAAATTCAAAAGGAGGAGAAACTAAAACAAGGCAAGAAAGAAGGAGCGGCAGAGATGCCTGCGTTAAACCTCCCTATCCTGAGTGCACATTTGTTCTTGGTGGTTTTTTAATTGCGTTGCCTTGACAACCAGAACAATGCTGAAAGGCTCTTTCACTCCGATGCTGGCTGAAAATGATTTTCTCCATCATGCATTTAGCAGGCAATTAGTGAGACAGACAAGGAATTTAGCTTAAACCCAATGTATCATTCCTGCTTTCAGAAAATGGAGGGGGTAGATGTGGGAGGGAGGAGTGAAGAGTGGGGTGGAATTTTAATGCACGATATAAAGCAGAGCAGAGGAAAGGGAAAGGGAAATAGAAAGAGGAAGAACAAGTAAAATAAAGTTGAAGGGCAGACAGAGATAGAGCAAGAGAGGAATAAAGAGGAGAAATGGTTTGCAGTGACTGAGAAAAAATCAAAGAATGTTTTGGCCAATTTATTTTTTTACAGTATGTGTAAGATTGTGTGTGTGAATATACACTACATCAGTGTATTCATCACACTCAGTAAGATGGGTCTGTTTTTCTACCTCAGGGTTCAAAGTGGCCCTCTGTCTTTGTTACCTCACAATTCCCACTGAGGGATCATCACATCATATTTCTTTGTTAAGCCACTGAAAACAACAGTGCTTGTCAGAAAATTAGGAGAGAAGAGTAAAACATGACACATTGACAAGCACCAAAAGGACACAGACTTGTAAAAAGAAAGTGCTTGTAAGCACAGCCTGTACATGAGAAAGGCAGGTGAATGCTAGGACGTCTGTAGTTTGGTATAATTTGCTGCAGTTTGAAGGACGCTTTTACCATGAAAACGTGATCATTTCAATTTGGCTCTCTTGGAAGAAATGACAGCATTGCTCTGCTATGCACACTGTTTCAAGAAAGGATGCAACAAAGTAAGTTTGGCTGAAGTAGTATGCAGTGTTTAATACACAATACACTGTTCATTTTTTGTTGAAGTTGTCTATCTAGACAGCATTCATTTAATTTTTGTCTCAGTGTTTGGACCCGTGGCATCTCATCTAAAATATTAAAGCATGTGTTAAAGTATTAGTAGTCTTTGACGTTATATATTTCAGACATCATTTATATACAGAACATTGTTTTTCATTCATTTAACCCATAAAAGACTTTAGTTTACTTTAAATGTATCTTGTTTTCCATAAAATAAATTGTTTCCCTTCTCCCTCAGTTTCTTCTCCTTATGCCCTGTTGGCACTAACTAGAACTAAGCAGGGACCTCATGGGATTTAGGAATTTACTACCCATGTCTGTGTTTAGTGTGGTGCATTTGCCTAGAATAAATACAGGCTCTGCCTCACTCATTTACTGACCAAATCCCAAGGATTATCTCAATTGTAATGGGTCTGCATGCTGAGTAGCTGGATGACACTCTCGAAAATGGCCTGATTAATTGTTTTCACTGTAGCCGATAAATTCTTGCCCCAAAATAAGAAGGAAGGAAAACCAAGCAAAGATATACTTGAAAATACTTTGAGATGGAAAATACTCAGAGATAATACTTCATGCTTGGTGTGGATTTTTTGTTTGCTTCTTTGTTTGTTTTCTTTATTTTAACTTTTTTGTTAGAAACATCACATTGTTCAATTATTATTATTCAAGACCCCAGGTAAGACTACTGCCATATAAATAATGTTTTAATCTCCCTCTCCCTTGTGTTGCATGTGTATTTTCTTGGTCTAGTTATGATGGAATTGCCCAGTAGATGCTTTCAGCATGTCTGGTCTGCACACCTGCTAATCACTGCCCCAATTCAAGTCCAGCTGCACCTCAGTGGCTCATCAAGCACCCTGTTTACTGTTAATGCTACATTTACCTCAAAGACTCTGTTAGGCTGTCTTAGTTGCCTTAAAATGTCTAATTACCTTGCCTGGTTGCTTCTCCATTGCTGTTTCATGTTTACCTTTCCGGTTCCATTTGCTAACTCTCTCCTTAATTATACTGCTTCTGTAGTATTTTTGCATTTGTGTAGTGACTAGATGCTCATTTGGCCACCAAGTAAATGAAAACTAAAAAATGAAACTACACATAATTATCTCTGTCATAAACCTGAAAATGTGTAAATACAATACTGTGCTAATGTCAGGTGCAATCACATTTCTGTTTATATATTTATTTAACAGAGAGCGGAAAAGACATATGGATAATCCAAGTATAGCCCATTACTAGAAAATGTGTAACCTGTAGTAGCACAATTAGCATTAAATGATGAAATAGAATAAGTTTACTTACATTTGTTACTAGAACCAGTTAGTGCCAACCTACTTTCAAAAGTAAAAGAAATACATCAGCTTACTACTGTTTATCTTCTATATGTTTGTAATGATTTACACACAAATCTATTGCTGTTTGTGAAGAAGTGGTTACTCAAAGTCACTCAACATAAGCAAAAATGTGTTGTTTTAAACAAAAAATATTAATTGTGTTAATTAATCAGCTTTAAAATTATTAGTAGCTATACAGTAGGCTATGTTTGGATGTTGGACACAGCAAGGCTAGGCTGTCACTCTGCCTCCAGTCTCTATACTAACCTAAGATGTCTAACAGCCTCTTGGCTCTTGCTCAAACAAGACAAGACTATTTAAAATCACAAAAGCTGTTCATTCATCATCTAATCCATATTTGTATCTTGTGAACAAATCAAACATATTGGGGAAAACCTGAACACTGGTGGAAGAGATTTTTTTTTTCAAGTGTAAACTAAAGTAAATGAAAAAATAAAGAATAAATGATATGAAAAAGTCTCCTATTGTGGAGATACCTGTATTGATGTATTACACTACATTACATTGCATTATACAATACTCATTGTTCTACAATTCATCTGCGATAAAGTACAAAGCGGCCCTAGAGCTCTCTGAGCAGCTAGACTTTTAATCACACACTGTAGCTGCATCCTGTAACACTGATAGTGTGTAGCTGGTTATGCTGATACAATATGAGGTTTGTACAGCCCCCATATACCCAGCCATTAATCTTTTGTGGGTATCTGCCTCAAAAACTATATTTTTGGTATGTAAATCATGTGTTTTTGTTTAAAAATTGAAAAATGTAATGTAAACCACATGGCATGTAGTAAACTTAGATCCATTTGAATGCTCATCATGTTACACATTTAAATGAAACAGCAGCAGGTGTCATCTTCGAACCTCCTTGAAGTACTGTGTATATCTTGCCTTTGTTTTTAAAGCTTATATACACCAGTATATCCATAAAAATAAAATGAACAATAAGACTGCTTTGGACTGCAGTGTGCTTTTGTACATGTAGCTTGTGAAATACTGTAGGCTACATTTTGGGACAGATTTTAAGCTTCACATCAGTTAATTGGGCTTGTCTTGTATAACTGGAGACAAAATCGGTATACCTCATTTGATTCCAGTAAAGCTGCAGAAAAAGTAATAAAAAATAGCTTCTGCCCTAATTGGGGTTAGGTTAAAGAGTATATCTGTGTGTGCGTGCATGTGTGTGTATTTCACAGAAGAAATACTATATGAAAAGGTGTAGGTAATCAACTTTAGTTTGTATAGTTACAAAGATCAAACAAGTCTTGACCTAATTTTGACTATTTTACCCCTAATAAGCTTCTTTACCCACAGGATCAAACCAGACATATGCTGTCTTTGCTTTGTAAAGCAAGTAACGATGTGTCATCATGGGTGAAAATATAGTAATACGTTTGTTGCATGTAAAAATGAAAACTGGAACAGGTTTTTCTGCTCTGCTACACAGCAGAAGGCTTCATTGCTCCCTTGCTGTCAATACAAATGACCACTTCAGACACGCACATATGCTCATACACAAATACCAAATACCCACACCAACAACACAAACGTGCACTGAGCTAGACAATAAACCAACCAACTGTCCTGCTGTCTATTTTGCAATGTCGGGTTTTGTCCACTGTAAAAGAGGCAATGGCTCAGGCCAGTCTGCAGGACAAAAGGCAACAGAAGTCAGGGTGGTGGGTAGTTGGAGAGTTGTGTTCTGCTAATAATGGGGAGGAGGGCGCTGGCATTCAACCTCGTGGACCAGGGCCATGGAAACAGATGTGAAGGAGGGAACAGGTTGGGTGGTGGTGGAGGCAGAGAGCTGGGACTCAGACTGATTTGGAGCCAGAGAAATGCAGTGAAGATAAGAATTAGAAGGCAATAGGACAGAAAATAGATGATAGTCAGGCAGAGATATGGAAAGGTAATGCAGGGCAGAGAAGGGGAAATGATAGTCACAGCTGCTGAGCAGACAGAAATTAGAGAAAGTAGCAAGAGCTACTGTAATTTTCTAGGCAGAATCGAGCGTCGTAGAAAAATAACGGGGGCTTAAAGTGAGACAGAGAGAGGAAACTGAGCTGAGTGAGAAAGAGGAAGCAAAAAGGAGCAGAGGCTGTGAATGTGAAAGGGGTCTTTGTTTCCCATAGTGCTCTGTTATGACGCCAGAATCTAAACCATCCATTCTAAATGGCAAGGGCAGCTAGCCACGGCACACACACACCTACACACATGGATGACAAAGCACAATCACACCTCTTTCCTATTCTCTCTGCTCTCATCTCTCAGCTCATCTTGTACCACTTTCATACACACTCCCCACACTACTGCCAATTTAGATATACACACATAATCAGTAGATAGTTCTTTTGGTGTGGTGTGTGCCTCCTCGTAGTCTTATCTATCTTATGCAATTCTGTGTAATAGTGTGACCATTATGAAGCAACCGTGGTGACGGCTGTACTAGGTTAGTGGGAGCAAAACTGGCAGCAATCCCTAATGCCTCCATCGCTTTGGCTTGGCCTATTTTTTCCCCTTTGTACTCCTTGCTGTCTCGCAATTCTTTAGGCAGTTGCTGTCATTAAAGTCAGAGGCACTTACATGTATATGTGTTATTATTGAAGTCAGAGGCACTTATCAGTGAAAGGAGTTTTAGTTCGTTGCTCTCATTTAAATAAGAGGCACTTTATAAGCAGCGCTTTTGTAGACACTTGCTTATCAGCACTTATCTGCATAGAATTAGAGTGAAGGAAATTGTTGGATCAGAACTGTGTGGAATGCTGCTATCATTAAAAGTACACTTGTACAATTTTATGTAAACCCAGCAAGGATGTAAAATGCCTTTTTAAACCAACTTCAGCAGACACAGACAGACAGAAATACACATTCACACGAAAACTTCAGAAGCAATAAGAAGATAGTTCATAACACTTCCTGACCTGCTACCTCACTGTGTGCTCCCTGCTTTGGCTGTCAGATGTGGTTAATGAGAAACTCTCAGCTCCCATAGACTGGTGTTCCTATAGAGAACAGCCTGCTGGGATACACACACTCACACACAGGCATACACTGGCACTTGCATAGGACCCTGAGAGCCTTGTCATCACACAGAGAGGGACCTGCTGGCCTATTGTAGATCCCTGTGGCAGAGGGATCACCTCTTATCCCCAGTAAACACACAGAACACAGTGGGTAACTCAAAGCCACAAACACACACACACATGTGCTATACACACAGTCCTAAGCCTTTGTAAGTAGACATTTTTGCTTATTTCTTATGTGCTTTCTACTCAGTTCTCATTTTAATCACAGCTCTACCCCCCTTTTCTCCATCTACCCCCTGTCTCTTTCATTTTCTCTCTCTCTAATAATCCCCCTTACATCCATCTTGCTAATGCCCCCATGATCCAAACACCGACCCCCCTCTCCCTTCGGAGACGACTTCTCCACGGCTTCTGCTCTCCCATTCAGCCTGGCTTGTCCCCATGTATTCATAGAGATCACTGATGGAGTGGAGAGTCTTTGTCAGTGGGTCAGCCTCCTATAACCCCCCTCTGACCCCACAGTCTACACATTCACACACACGTTTGACGCTTGCACACACACTGGAGCCTTCTCACTTGCCATATGGCATGGGCAATGAATGGCTAACAAAAGAGAGCTAAAGAGGTGTCAGAGAGGTTTTGTGTGTGTGTGTGTGTGTGTGTGTGAGAGAGAGAGAGCTGCATCAATAGACGTCTAAGCAGCCAGTCATGAGGCAGGGTCCAATAGATGAAATTGATTTTTGTTTTTTTGGATGTGGCTAGGAGAGGGAGGGGATTTTCCACCTTTTCTTCCATCGTCAAACTCATTGGCTCAATGAAGAGTAATGACAGCAGGCCCTGACTGGAGCACAATGAGGGCACACTTGATGGAGTGTTGAGCAATGCAGATCTGTCTTCATCACCGGAGTGGATTTGTTTTTGCAATGTCAACTATAGCATCACCATCATTGTTGTGTCATCACAGTGTCGTCATCATCATCGTCAGTGTTCAGTGTCCAGTTTTCAGCAGTTTTAAGTCCTTCACTTCTACGAATCATAACACTGTACCAACCAAATTATTTTGTTAGATCTGTGAATAATATATATATATATATGTGTGTGTCTGTGTGTGTGTGTGTGTGTGTATGTATGTATTATAAAATAATCACTAGAAAAAATTATTAAAGAAAAATAAATATGAGGAGTCTGGAAGCCATAGTTTTGCACTGATTTTCAATTTCATTTCTCAATAAAAGATAATCTGGCTAAACCACTTTATGATTGTCCGACTGCTTTGTTTCTAATACCCCATCAAATGTTTTTGTGTTGCCATGGCCCCAGATCTAAGCTATTACTTTGGTAAGTAAAATGTTGTTATGACCAATAAAAATAATGGACTACAAATAAGACCAAGGTTGCAATTTATCAGAATTAACCTTTATGTCTGTGGACCTTAAAGTGGTTACCATGACATCACGAGGGGATTGAGGTCAGCCCAGGGTGTTGCTTCCATTTACTTAAGAGAATAATCCATAGACTTAGCATTCGAATACAACACTCACATTGGGCATTAAAAAATATTAAATGAATGCTGCAGAACTAGATATATTTTTGTTTTTATTGTGTGCATTAGCTGTATGTACAGAAATAAGTCATGAAACAAAAGTTAGCAAGACAATAGAAAAGTTAACATACTACAGTATAAGGGAGTTTATGGAAAAGAAAAAGATCCCTTTTTACTAGTTTTGAGTGCCCTGTACCTTCATCCTGAAGACATTAAATTCATCCAAGGATGTGGGTGTGGGTGTGGGAGGGCTGGGGTGGGGGGGTAGGATCAGTGCAAGTTTCACCAGGAGGCAGAAAGGGGACCCAAACACAGTAAAAAGAGAGTAAAATCCAAAAATTCAAGAGTTAAATTCCGGGAAATAGTATTGTACAGGTATTCAGTCAGCGAAGCAGACAAAACCGATAGTTGGGAGTATATACAGTATATCTATATATGGGCACTGGTAAGTAATGAGCTAACTGAACAGAGAATCAGAAAATTGGAGCGAAACAGAACAAAGGGATGAAGCAGAATTTACAGGTGTATGACAAGTTGATTAATTTCACAGTAAAACAAGAAATGAAAGTAACAATAAACAGTCAAAACTAAATCTAAAACTTTGAGAACGAGTAAGTGTTGTCTTTGCTTTTCTATACATGGCAGCTTTATATCTACTGTCAGATCTAATGGTGTTTGGTGTAGACTAATGTTTTATTTTATTTTTTGTTAACAATTCTAGTCCATTTGTTTGTATTTGCCACAGTCAGATTACCATCAGACATTGAGATATGCTGAAACACTGGGAAACAATCAGTCAGACTAAGGCACACTCTTTCCAAAACATGTTAACTCACTTTAAAGTCTCTCAGTTTCTTTATCAGGGATACTTTCTGATAAGCTTTCTCATAGAGTCAACATTTTCTGAAAAAATTCAGTTTGCCGTGAAACTTCCAGACTGGCGACTCCAGGTCAGGATTGTTGATTGTAATAAAGCTAAGTATTTGCCAGCGCAAAAGTGTTTTTAGATCTTTCCATCACTGCATTAGTGACTGTTAAGTAGTAATGGAAATAATTGTGGCTCAGACAGCTGCTGATAAAGCTCAACTCTCTATGGCAGTTTGCTGTAAAACTTGACTGTACAGTGGAAATAGCTTGTCTTAGAGCTTTTTATGGAAAGTTAGTTTTTAGGGAAAGTTAGTTTTCCCACAAATGAATGTGTTATCTGGAGAAATCCTGTCAAATGCAGCAATGGTACCAAATACGTTTAAGAGATTTATACAGACACCTACCCATTTTTAGTCAGAAAATTTATTGAATGCTTAAAGCAACTTAGAGTAAGTCTGAGTAAATGAAAAACAGAATTAAGTCATGATATCGTAGGAGTGTTTTGTATCCTCTGAGATATTAAATGTAAGCTTACTTTTCTTTCAAACAGGATAAAAAAATGCATTAAATCAACTTGCATACTTAATCTTTATACATTGTTTATGTTCTTTTTTTTTTTTTAATCTTCACCATAGTTTTAAACTGCTGCATGAATCATCATAAAAGGGGGTTGTAGTTTAAAAAGTCTGGCAACAACTGCTTACAGTCATACTTTTTTTTTCTTAAGAGAGTCAGTGCTTGTGTTTGTTGCTCAGAAGCCGACCTTCTTTCAAAAACACCTACAGGAAAAGAAAGCGTGTATATGTGTGTGTGTGTCCTCACACATCTGTGTGTCCACAGCAGGGTGAGCCTCATGCCCTATTTCAGTCAGGCCTGATATGATCAGACGTCAGATCGTGAGTTTCTCGTCTCTCTCTGGCTCTTGGCGTTTCTGCTCGAAGGTGAGAAAAGGTCTAAATGCTGACACAGTGCAACATTGCCTTTGATGCTCTGTTACCACAAAGACACAGATCCACTGGAAACAAGCCTCAACAAATCTAGCATTTGAAACTCAGACACTGGGTAATATTAAATTCAAAGACAATGAGGAATGTTGAAAAGGAGTTCAAGTGGGTTTTTAAAAATATTCTGAAAGGTACCTAAATATACAACGAGGATGCCTTTGTGTGGTCATTTTAAAGTTCAAAAGGAGCTCATGCTGTTTATTTCACAAGGTCAAAAGCATTACAATTTCAAAATACCTGTTGAATTTTTTTTTGACTAATATAAATAGTATATTAATAATATTTTATTACATGTACATAAATAAAGTGATTTGCAAAATTAACTGAAGTAGTCTATCTAAAGTCACTTGTAATAATAAAAGACGCTTTATCTTATTTCCTGTCTTTTGGATTTTAAAGCATTTATGAATTTGACATAGTTAAAAACCATTATGGCACAGATGTTTATTATCAGTGCAAATTTTATTCTCTCTTTTTTCCCCTGCAACACAAGGCTCCAGGTCTACAAAGCAGCTAAGTAAAGGATCATGATGTGTCTCCTACACAGATTAGATACTCATTTGCAACAGTATTGATACCAATGGTGCCATCTTCGCCTCCTCCAGCTGACACACAGCTTCACACATCACCAGGCAAGCACACAGCCCCTCCCCTCATTAGCAGCTGAAGTAGCTGACAGTTCACAACACTGAACAACACTTTATTCCAGAGGTCAGTAAAGCTCCTATTTCAACAACACTGAAGTATTAAAGGGTTATCATAAATGTTAACCTGGCCAGCTCATACGTTAATGTTAGCCATTTAACTGTTAACAATTATCTAATTGCCACATTGCTGTGTCTTATCATTAAGGTAGCAGCTAGCGGCTATGGCTAATAATAAAATGATAATGTTAATTTTGGAGCTAGGCAGCAAACATTATCAGTCCTGCCCATCTGTAACATCTGTAACAGTGTGAATTTCACAGGATAACACAATTATTTGTGTCTAGAAAGTGTTATGTCTCTCTTAAAGTCCCAGATTGAAGCTGAGAAAGTTCTACCAGCAACTAGGCAGAAACAGTGGCAGTCTACCTTACCAGCTCTATTTGATCAGCAATGAAATATAATACCAAGTCACCAGAAGCACAGCACTACCTCAGACAACCTAAAAATATTGTCTGGTTTGTTTTTTTTGCACTACCTAAGTGAATCTTAAAATTGTCATATCTATACCTGATAATTATGTTATTAACTAATCAGACAACTTAAACATAGGTGATGTCATTGTTTGCACTGTTCAAATCTTTGTTAAGAAAATAATGCCTCTTAATTTTTTGTCATTTTTTTCCTCATGGTATCGAGTATCGAGTAATTTCCTGGGTACTGAGTTTCAAATTCTAGTATCCTGACAACCCTAGTTAGCAGCAGATACGAGTCTCTGATCACAGTAATGGGGCCACTATGATGACAACTCAGAAGTCTGAATAAGTAAAGCTTTTCACCAATTACCACATGCTCACCCTTGGCAGTTGGAAAGTGAGTTGGTAAGTGAGGATAAAACTATGGTAGCAGAATGGGCTTTGGTACAAGTAGTGGAAATGTAATTTTTATAGGGCTTATATAAAAAGTATTTTCATGGCGGCTTGTTTGATTAGCCGGTGGTGACGCAAGCAAAGGATTTGAAAAAGTATCGGGACGAAATGTGAGGAATTTTTTTATTTTCTTCCAGCATCAGTGACACTGGGGGGGTGAAAAAAGAAATCGGATTATTCAAGAGGAATGGCAGACTTCAGATCAGCTCCATCCCCGTAGAAACTCACTGCAGGGACTTTTCTTTCCATTTTTTAAACACATTTCTTCCTACACACAATACCACTCGACTCAAAACATTTATGTGAATCTTTTACAGTCTGTGATTAATTAATTAAGCAGTTCAACTCCCACACACTTTACTTAATGTCAAAGTACTCAGGTGGAAAGAATGGAGGGTAAAAAGAAAACAAAAAAGATACATTATATAGTAGACTTACTATACTATAACAAAAGAACGCCTGTTTGGCAAAGAAGACTCCCTTTGTATTCACATATTCTGTCTCTGCCTTCCTTTGCTGAGTCCTTTCCTCCTCTTACTCAATTTAAACAATCGTCTCTTTCAAATAAATGCATATTTATTTTCCAAGTTGTGCAACATCTATCAGAAGCTCTGGATAATTGTTAGCACTTTATATACTGAAACAGAGTTGCTGACTGTTAAGTATTCTGCCACAGTGACTGTGACTTGCGCACACACACACACACACACACACACACACACACACACACACAGTGTAAGGACAAGGGTGCACACATATATGCGCATGTGCACACACAGGCCCACAAATCACAGGTCTCATTTAGTTCCCTTTCTGTGTTTTAATTAGAGCCGAGGCAGGCTAATCACCTCCTTAGTAGACAGCATCGCTAATGAGACAGAGGGAGGAGCTGAGAGGGAGGGAGCAGAGAGATAGACATAATTGAAGGGAGCGAAAAAGAAGGGTAGTGAAGGAGAAGTGGCAAGGAATAAAGAAATAAGACATGAGAGGTTGTTAGGAGTAAGTAGATTAAATTGAAGGATGCACAAAAAAGAGGTAGAGAAGGACGGCTGTATGATACAAAGAGAAAAGAAGAAAGAGCTAGAGGTGGGTGGAAGAAATAAATAGGGACATGGGAGAAAATTAAGCTTGAGTTGACAGCAAACACACTGACTCAAAAAGAGAGATGGGGCTGGAGAGACACAGAGAGAGGAAGATGGACTTAAAGGAAGGGAACACAAGACAAGAAAAGTAAAGGAAGCTTGGACAGATATAGTGGGAGAGGGAGAGAGAAGCCTGAGAGAAATAATGAGTCCCTTACCTCCCACAAAGCCAGCCATGTCTGCCCTAACCCCATTCCTACCCCTCCTTTCTTCACTGTTTCTCTGAGGCTGATCCTTTCATGCTGTCACCCTCTGAGTGTCTGAATAGCCTTTTATTATTCAGCAGTCTGGACAGGTCGTGGGGTCACCACACGGCCCACCACCATGCCACCAGCAAACATCCAAATGCACACACTCACACAAACACACTCTCAATTGTGACCCCATCATAATTCGCGTACACCACAGAAGAAGGGGGGTGAGCTATTTGCAGATGCAAACACACACAAAACTGTGAAATGGCAACCAGAAAGCACTCATAGTAGGCTAACTTTCGGCACGCCGAGTTGACGTGTGACAGTCCCTGATGCATTCATTATAACACTTGTCCACCCCTTGTTAGCCTACTATAGCTATCTGTCCAATGCATCTGTAGCACTGGGAGCTGGTACCCTGACATTTTCTAAGCGTGTGCTCATGTAGCTGCACTTACGTGTGTGTGTATGTGTGTGTGTGAAGGTATATGACTGTTTGTGTGTGACAGGGGGAAAACAGAGATAACAGTAGCCTGGTGGTATCAGCTCTATCTTATCTCCTACACAGCCAGAAGCAGGTATACAAGCTAATTGGAAAGTGCCAGACACACAGTAGACTGGTGAAACACGTGCTCACCTTTCCAGCAAGCGAAGCAGAGTAGAGAATTGGCAGCTGGAGAGAGAGGGAGAGTAAGAGAAACCATTGATGGAAGAGACCAAAATGATAGGGCGAAAATGAGACAAAAGGAAAAAGAAGCAGAGGGAGGAGTGACAGAACAAGAGGAAGAGACAGAGATGGAGATAGAGAAAGGAAAATTGTAGGGAAGACAGCAGAGCTCACAGATACAATATCAACAAGACAAATGGTAACTAAGGCACAGTACACTCTGAAATACCACAGGTATTGTGCCTATTCTGTCTGTAAGTGTATTGTCAGCGCTGAGCATTGGGAAAATAGGAAAACAAATAGCAACTCCTACATTACTCGTCAGTATTTGGCGCTTTCCACTCCACTTAGTAATGAGCCACTCTGTCAAGTTCTCTCTCAAATGTCAGGCCCAACATTTTACAATGTTAAAACCTCCCCATATATGCTAGTATCTGTGATGTGTTTGCAATAGATATCTCAGAACAGCCCAGGCCATGCAGGCAAAAGTGGCTTGAGTCACTTCTTCCTCATCTTCACTGGCTTAAGTGTCCCTCAGGATCAAATTCACATCTACACATTATTGTAGTCATTTAAGAAATTTCATTTTGTTTGTGGATTTGTGGCATCAGTGACAGTCATAATGTCATATATTAAAGACATCTATGACAATTAATACAACAGATTCTTGTGTCTGGTGCCATTAAACAGTTACAGAGGTTGCAAAAAGAAAATGTAATTCAAAAAAGAGTCAAATGTCAAATAGTGCAAGAAAGGCAATATGGACAACATGATGGGAAAATGGCGTGTTTTCATTTCATCCTTTGTGATAGTGTCCTCTTTGGCCCAAACAGCTCTGATGTTTTCATTTGTCACTCCTTTTTATTCATTGAGCCTGCTTTCATTGGAATTTTTTTTAGCCTCAGCCAAGTGCAAAAGCTTCTTTTGCTATTTTTTCTAAATATTTCATGTTTCCGTTTAGGTTTTTATATCCATATTGAAACTGCACATAAAAAAATGTTGAATATAAACCAACTTAGAGACAGAGAAAGACCTCTGAGCAGCAGCAGAGGAAAGTAGATATTTGGAAAATTGGTTTCAAAGCAGTAGTCAATCAAAATCTTTTGTTCAAGTTAAAAAAGTTTTTAACTACGGTAGGGGTCAGGTCTTCCAGTTTTTCTTTTAATTCAACACCTATCTGTATATACCAGCATTATCAGTAGGCATTAGAACATCATAGACGTTTTATGGTGAGTAAGCTATATTTTATATTGAACTATTGCTTGTCCAAATGTCTGTGCACATCCCTGCCATACATTATTCATTAGCTATTATTAACTCTGTCTCTCTCCCATAGGTGTGTCTTTTTGTCCTGTCTCCCTCTGCTCTCTTCTGTTTCCCCTCATCCCCAACCGGTCCCGGCAGATGACTGCCCCTCCCTGAGCCTGGTTCTGCCGGAGGTTTCTTCCTGTTAAAAGGGAGTTTTTCCTTCCCACTGTTGCCAAGTGCTTGCTCATAGGGGGTCGTCTGACTGTTGGGGTTTTCTGTCTAATATTGTAGGGTCTTTACCCTAAAATATAAAGCACCTTGAGGCGACTGTTGTTGTGATTTGGCGCTATATAAATAAAATTGAATTATTACACTAAGGATTTTAATGGTTTTTAGCAGGGTTGTATCTCTATTTCAGACTTTTACTCATATGACTCATTATGGCGTATTGCTTCAGAATGCATCATCAAAGACAGAGGAGGCCTCGCACAAGGCTAGAAGCAGGTGAGAAGTTGTGATAATGGTTATTGATTACAGAACTAGCACACTGTGTCCTGTCTTGTTTTTTATTACAGATGAAAAGCCATCATCCCTGCGAGGCTGCTTAGTGTGCTCACTGAAGAGGAATGTGTGGGAGAAAGATGTTAAATGCTGGGTATGTATTGCTATATATAAAAGTAATCAAGCGTGAACAAAAGCTGGTGTTGATGATGATGTGGTGCATGTGGGAATTAATTTGGCTAATTATGATGGATGCTTGTTTGGCTGGTGTGGGGAAAAAAAAGAGAAAATTTAGAGAGCATTCTAATCAACAAAATGTGCTTGTATGTATTTCAGTTTTTCTGGATTCATACAGTAAGTGTGATTGTGTGTAACTAGACTTTGTATTAGCGCGTGTTTGTTTTGAGCCTGCACTCTTGGAGATCTCCCGCTCCTTGCCTACCTTTGATGAGACCCCTGGGAGTGACGGTTTGCACTTCGGCAACATGTTTTTTTTCCCCTTCTTGTGTCGGAGTTTGTCGAAACGAAAACCATGAGAGAGCCTCCTTGCCATTTGCTGTTTATTTGGCACAGGAAAAAGCTCTGATGTGAATTAATTGCTTGTTAGCTGAGAGGAGCCAATAATAACAGCCTAGGAGTGATGCAGACTTGACAAGACTTGTTTAATGATTAGCGATGGTGATGAACACTTCATTACTATTCATGTACTGTGCAGATTTTTTTAAGCAGAACACAAATGAATTTTAATGACTCAAATTACATTTTTTCTTAAGCATTTTTTTAAGGTTTGTGAATAAATTAATGCTTACTTGACAGTTCACTAAGTACACTCCTAATCATTTTGCATACAAAATTAGATATTTTGTGACACTTATTTCAGCTTCCTCCATTTTCCTTCTTTTTATAAAACCATTATGGCATCAAATAGATTGAAAATAATTGATGTCCAGGTTAATAAGCAGGGATGATCTAAAGGAGACATTTGTAAATGAGGGATAATCCCTCTTCAGAGTCTTCCATATCTCTGTGTAAGTGAGTGACACTAGTCAAAGTGTAATGTAATGCATATACACATCAGGGGAGGCAGTGAAACTGATGAAACTAAATTAAACGCAGTGATCTTTAACTGTCAAGAAAATGAAGAGTTAAATTGTGTAAAACTGTCTACAATGTTTGATGTCATTTCTCCATCCATCATCGATCGGTTTTGTCATACTTTGTCCACTTTCCATTTCTTGTCTGCTTTTCCAGCCATCCGTTATGAGTGTTACTCCCCTTCCCTCTCCCTCTGTGATTCGCTGCCTGCTGAGCTGATTGAACATGTGCTATTCACTGTTTGGATTGTGCCCCAAATCCCCTGCAAAAACTTGAAACACCATGTTAACCATTCTCCAATAGAGTCCAACAGCTTGTGAAATATGTGGTCAATTTGTTCATGTTTGTAACAGCGCTGCATCCAAAAGAAATGACTGTCTAAATCCACTTTATCTTCCTACTTTGTATAACCTTTTCCAAGGTCTTTTTTTTTTTCTTTTCTCCAAACCAAATCAACAGGAGCTCAGGTGCAGCTAGGCTGGTGTATAACTAATAGATACTTGCACACGCACAAGCCCTGCCTAAGCACACGCGCACACACACACACACGCACGCACGCACGCACGCACACAGCAAAGCATCCCAGCTCTCTCAAGGTTGTCACAAATCAATCCAGAGTTGTGTTTTCATTAAGCAAAGGTGAGAAGTGGAGTGTGCAAATGAGAGAGGAAAGAGGTTTTAATCATGAACATCTGAGGGGCCAGAGGGTACGCTGGAGAAGTCTCCATTTCTTTTTTCGTCTTTGCTGCACTCCTACGCCTCTCCCTCCCACGCATGTCTTTATTTCGTTTCTCCTGATGCTTTCAATTCTTTCTTTGCCCCCCCCCCCCCCCCCCCACCCCCCCCCCCCCCCCCACCCCCCCTTTCCCCCCCCCCCTCCCCCCCCCCCCCCCCCCCCCCCCCCCCTT
>VUQI01034322.1:5225-17467 GCA_015106735.1 Paratilapia polleni
CCAAAATGCTCACAAACTTAAAAAAAAAAAAAAAGGTGGACACCTGAGTCGCTGTTCCAGCTGTGAACACGGATAATTTACAGGAAGAAGCAATTACTGAAGATTTGAGAGATAAAAAGACAAATGATTCATGCATAATGCAGAACAGCAGATTTCACTGAAACCATTTAGTGTCTTTTCAGCTCGAATCAAAGCTTCAAGTCCTGAATTCTGATGAGCGCACCAGGCGGCCGCGATCTGGAAAATGAACAATTAAGAAGCGCGTCGCTAATTAAGCGCAGAGATCAAGCGCCTTTCTTTTCCCGCCCTCGAGGAGTGTCTTCCACCGGGCCCCTTTGATCAAAGCGAGGCCCCGAGCGGTGATCGAGCCCTGCGACAGCACGTTTGCCCCGCTGGCTAAACGCAGATTAACGCTCAGAAGAGAGAGGAGCAAAAACCGACACAGGCAGAAAACACAACAAATATTTCCTGCTGAAGGATCCATGAAAGCCGCAGCTTGTTGAATCATCATGAGTGAAAACAAAGAGGCCCGCTGCTCTCTGCAACTCTGCTCTCCGAAGCCAAATGCAAATGAAGCAGCTGTAAAAGTTTGATTCACGCCCGCCGACTGAGCCGCACATGTTTAATGTTCCCCATTCCTTTTCTTCTGCTCTTGTTCTTGGGGAACATGCAAAGTTTATCAGCAGGGCCTGCATCCTGGCTTTCATGTCAGGCCTCGGCACGTCGACAGCGCCGCTGACAGAGATTGAGGAGTCAGGTAGGAGCAGAGTTCGCCTGCAGGGCTGAGTGACGCCCGTGTCTGCTAATCGGCCCTGACAAGCTCCTGATGCCAGCCCTTCATTAGAAGCTCCTTTAAAGGGGCTCCGACCTTCTGCGGGACCCGGGCGCCTGCCTGCGTTGGCCTTTGATTCCCGCGCCTCCGCGGCTTTCAGCTTGTCATAATGACAGCGCCGCTGACAGCTTCTCATCACGCACCTCTTGTCGTCTTTTGTGGGAAGTTTTGCAACAATTAGCATAAATATTTGATCTCCTTCCGCCCTGCTGCTGCTGCTGAAACAGGATCTGGCTGAAAGGCTGCCGGAAAACGACAAACCTTTGTAAAGTGTACTTTTCTCCCCGTTAACATACAAAGATGAAGCGAGGGAGGCAAACAGCCAAACATATGTACCCTGTGTGGAATCTTTTATTGAACATATTTGGGAGCAAAGAGAGCAGAGTTTGATTACGAGGCAAATGCAAATCTCCCCACACTTGTACGCATTATTTATTTCACACCAACTTATTTACATTCTAGATGGAAAGCAATCGGCTGGAAGTTTACCGAGGGAATCGCAGCTCCCCTGCCGACAGAGAGTCAAGAAACTTTCAGGTAAGTAGTGCAGAAAACTCACAGAGCAACTTTTCCTTCAGTCGTTGGCGGCGCAGATAACGAAGGCAGGAACATGATAAGGCCACATTATGTTGTGCCAATTAATTTCTGTGTCTGCGAGCACCCGCAGCCACCAGCAGCAAAATTAAATATATACTCACATGTGATTTCAAAGGAGGTGGAAACCCAGCGCCCACTGTGGAAGACTTTACTTAAGCTGGAGGAAGAGCATCATTAAAATTAAAGGCAGGCACAAAATTTCACCAGTTGCCGCCGCCGGCTACTGCTCAGCACTTCAAAACAAACCGCACGGCCCGACGACTCCAGTCAAACGCTCCTCGTTCACTATTTGATGTTGTCTGTTGGATCAGAGCTGATTACCCCCCCCCCAATGAAACATTCACAGAAAGAAAATGAGACGAAAAAGCTGATAATTCGACTCAAACACGCAGGCTGAGATACGACCCGAGGCCTCGATTTGCTCGGACTAATTCTGTTTATCAGGGCTCATTATGTGACCCAGAGAAACCCCATGAGTACACAAACCAGAACGTCCGGGTCCCACCACAAGGAAGAAACAATCCTCCAGAATCATAGACTGGATATAAAAGATGGATGTAGACTGCATGGATGGGCATTTCAAGCAAAAATACTGTGTGACATTCACTGTGAGCTATTCTGTTTTAAGTGACTGCACATAGCTGCTGCAGGTTTGTGACATTTCTCAGCAGCTACAGCTGCCTGTGTCGCTATCCACCTGTCAGTCACAGACCACGCCCCTAATGATACAAACTTTAAGCTGTAATACAATTTACACAGGTGAGTTATAAAAAATTTCCGCCCAGCTGCCATGTCATGTGTCCACGGCATTCTTCTTCTTCTTCTTCTTCTTCATGGATTATGAACCACGGCGTTCCCATTTGTGGCTGCAGCATGTCTCTATCTGACAAATGCAGAATGTAAAGTCAAACAAAGGCAGCATGTTGGACGAGCGAGCGTCACCGTGCCGCCACTTCAAAGAAAAAACAGGTTATAATGCGATTCAGTGCTTCTGAGACGAGGCTGAGCTTTGATCCAACCCTGTTATCTGCACACCGGCTCCTCTGTTAGCAGTTTTCACCTCATCTATCACCACAGATCTCTTTTTTTTCTGTATACCCTGTTTGTCCAGCCCTTCTCCACAGAGGATGGTGATTTTCTCCACATGCTCCTTATTTCCTCTCCTCTCACTTCGTTCTGTGTCTGAGAAACAGCTTTTCACTCCAAGAACCTCGTCATCTGTCACTGAACTTCCTAACAAAGCTGTCATGTAAATGGACTCAGTCAGCTGTGTCCTCCATCTCTGATCCTCCTCTCCAATACATATATCATCAACATAATAACCCTCATCACCCCACCCACCCCTGGGTGACCACAGGACCCCACCTTCAGGCACCCACAGCACCCCTGGGATTTATTATCAAACGCATGGTCGGGATCCAACATCCAGGTTTCCTAAGAAACACTACATTTATAATAATTTCACAGTTTTTTTTCCTCCATTTTATATTTTCTTTTAAATGAATGTTGTCTTTCTTCATGATTATTTTTAATTTTTAATTATTTGCAGAACAAACACTCCCAGGAGAACCACCCTCCTCTCCTCCATCCAAACTGACAAGTTCATAACTAACGTCAGCTTTTCGAAAGCTAAATCACAACAAATCTCCTTTATCCAGTGGCGTCAGTGAGGTCTTTGAGTTTCCACTTCTACTTTAACAAATTAAAAATTAACACATTTTCATTTCATTCCATTTACCAGAACATCTGGAGCCTCTCAAGCTACCTTATACTAAGTGGAATCAAAACCTGCAGTTCCTCTAATGTCCACTTGAGGCTCCAACAGTGACTCCCATGTTAAAATGTTCAACTTTACAGTAGAAATAAACATGTTTACAGCCTGATGGATATGGATAGTTCCCCCTCCAACATCTGATTTTCTTTTTAACTCACCTGTTTAAATTGTATTAAGGCTTAAAGTTTGGATTATTAGGGGTGTGGCCTCTTTGACTGACAGGTGGATGGTGACACAGGTGGCTGTAGCTGCTAGCTGTCTGCTATTATTAATTATTATTAATTAATATTATTAATTGGAGTCCCTGAACTGGACCTCTGGACCGTGTTTGTGCTGTTGGAGCCTTTTGTAGCATTTTTAATGCAATTATCTGACCAATAACATGGCTGCTGTGTGGTTACTTGTACTAACAGACCGTCCAAGAAGTCTGAGCTCTGCGGTGAGTGAAACTGTAGTATTATTTTATATCAGTACTAATAAGAATGAATCACCATTACATCTAATGGACATAAAGCTAAAGTCGAGACTTTAAAATGGGAGTTTATGAACCAATGGGTACTGTCATGGTAGCTACCTTTTTTTTAAAAAAATTATACAGTCTATGAGTTTTATATGTGTACTATTTTTACTGTAACAACCTAAAACGGGGTAATAGTTGGGTTAAAAGACATCGTCTCCCCTCTAGAAGTTTGTCGAATGTTCAAGAAACATGCAGACCTAACAGAACATTGATGGTTTGGTAGAGGGTTCATGGTGACTGTCAATGTCAGGTTAGGGTTTTCTTTTTAAAATGAACGACACTTCAAAGAACATTTTTCATCAAAGCATTCACTGAAATCACTGGTTTTGATGGTTGTGATTGGTCCAAAGACAACATAAAATATAGAGGTGTTTTCACTGAAATGTTGAGTCAGCACTTATATGGCTTAAACCTGCATTCTTTTTAATAGTCACCAGAGGGCGACTCTTTTGGTTGCAAAAATATTTCAGACAGTTGTGTAGAAGTCTATGGGAAAACAGCTATGGGTCCCTTAACCCTTTATTTACGTTGGACCGACAGCGGGCCCATTTTACAAGGGCTCTTTAAATTTAAAGAGCCCTTGTAAAATGGGCCCGCTGGCGGTCCAACAGGAAATAAAGCATTTGAATTCAGAAACTGTTTGAATTTGCTAGAGAGCAAATTCAAACCATTCACAGATAAGAATTGATGCACACATGGAGCAGAGCCAGAGGGGCGTGTGGAGAAGCAGAAACATTGGGATTTTGGGTAATAAAGGGTTAATCTTTTATCTCAGTAAACACTTTACTGATGACACTGTGGGCTCGATCACTAGTTTCAAGCACTATTGACTAGAAAGAAGTTCACTCTGTAAATTATGGTCATTATTAGAGTCAGAAAGGAGGATTATCCTGGGTAAAGACGTCAATAGAAAGTCTTAAGCCAAAGACCATGTGGCGTCCTTGGTCAGATCCTCACGTGGCATGTCCGATTTCAAGACGACAGCTGCGAAAATGCTCAGCTTGAGGCTTCATTATAGGATGTCACTAACCAATGGGTGACATCACGTTGGCTATGGCCACCTGATGTAAGATGATGACATCTCAGCTAACTCCAGGTCTTTGATTTAAGATTATCTTGTCAAGCGGGATTGGTGTAGTTTTAGTTAATCAGCCTTCATAAAAAGAACAAAAAACACTCAAGTAGCTCTTCAGTGATTTCGTACCGTGTCTAAATTTGACCAGGTATCCATATAAAGGAACAAACAACATATGCTAAACTACTTTGTAGAGACAAGTGTGTAAATAACATAACTGTTCATATTGTTTACCAGACTTGATGTATTTTGGGGCGTTTTCAGCTCTATAGTCTCGATGGTTTTATCAGCCTCTCCTGGTCTTTTGTCCTGCTGGGACTCCATCTCGTCCCTGGCGCTCTTCAGGCTGAGCCAGGCCCCAATGAGTTATTATTACATCCTGAGAATATGCAAATTGAGGCAGAGCGACGGTGTGTGTTTTTGATGGAAGAATACAAATCACTGCAGACGTGACACTTTTTTAATTTTCCTGATGAATGTAATGCTTCAGAAAGAGGAAGGATTGATGACGGGGCGTAATGAACTCTTTAGCAGAGGCTCGAAGGCTTTTCATTACAGCGTCATGAGTGAAGACACTCGTCCACGAATCCATCCCGACCAGCTCAACGCTGAACCTCAGGGCAGTGCAGCTTAGTCCAGGTCCTGGTCTAAGCAGGTCAAGAGTCTGTTTATGTACACACATGTAATCTGGTTTTTAGGCAGTAATCACATTTCCGAACTCCTTCAGTATGCTGAGGGAGAAAAAGTGGTGTATGTAAACTGAGGTTATTGCCGCCTCTTCTTTTTTTGGCTGCTCCCTTTACGGTTGTCACAGTGGATCATCTGCCTCCATCTCACCCTATCCCAGCATCCTCCTCTGTCACACCAACCTTCTGCATGTCCTCCTTCACTACATCCATGAATCTTCTCTGTGATCTTCCTCTTTTCCTCTTGCCTGGCAGCTCTGCCTCTCTAACCTTGTCTCCAAAACTGACATTATCGCCTATGAAGCCATAATTTTTGTTCACCTAAATGAGAATAACATCTTGTCTGAGCATCTGTTGGATTTTGAAATTAATATTTCATTTATAAAGATGGTTTTATAACTCATAAAAACATACAAATCCACAAATGAATGTACTCTCTTTGACACTTAAATCTTATGAGCTGAAAAAAGACTTCGGGTCCTGTAGAAGTCTATGGAAAAAAGGCTTTCTGTCTTGACCCCTGCAAACACTTTACTGCTGAGTTTATGGGCTCAGTCACTCATTTTAGGTCATATTGAATACAAAAAATTTAATCTGTTTTGTAAATCTTGGTCAGAGACACTAATCTCAAAGCTTCAAACTGGGACTTCAGAAACCAACGGATGACATCACAGTAGCTACATCCATCTTTTATACTGTCTATATCTTCGGCCCTGTGGACTTTATCAGAGTGTGGTTGTTGACAGCCAGAATTAATGGCTTAAGTTAATATTTTGTCAACTTTTGCCATAAAAAAGGAAAAAGTGTTTTTACGTTTGGGCTTTCAACAACGGAACTGCATGACTTTAGTTTAGCACCACAGACACTTTTTAAAGACTGAACTAGACTTGTGTTGTGTCTCATCACTGTTTTAGCTTATGCTAAATCGCACATGCTGAGTGCAAAGCGTAGTAAGTGAACAACGCTAGCTAGTAGTTGACTTAGGTGGTTGTCAGCGAAATGAACCATGGGAGTTGTAGCCTCTAGTTTGGCTCTATTTTATAGTTCATCATCTGTCCTCGTGATTCCCTCAGTGAGTTTATATCCCTTCGAGAGAGATTCATGTCCTATTCTTTGTAATTCATAATACATAATTCTTCTTCTTGCTAAGACACCGTCTCTTCCACTCAGTGTAATGTTACAGGTTTCAGTAACAAGTCTGTTTTCTGTTTTCTTGAAGCTTGGATTGAAACCCATCAGTTGGCCTTTGTATTGCTGTGTGTGTGTGTGTGTGTGTGTGTGTGCGGTTTCAACAGAGTAATGGCCTTTATTCATTATGAGGCCAGTTGATTTTCATTTACTCTCTGGGCTTCAACAATTAAAAATAGCAGCTGAGGAGGTGATGGAGGGACTGGGACGCCCAGAGGTCGACCACCACTTTAAGTGATAAATTAAATACTATTATCAGGACTCCTCCCCCTCCTCCTCCTTCACTTTAGCTCTCAGCTCCATCACCACACAGGACAAACCATCACAACAGCACTTGTCACGACCACAAGACACGCAAACATTTTAATTTTTATTTAACCGCAGAGTTTTGGGGTTACAAAAAGACTTGTGGTTGTATACAAGTCTATGAGAAAGTAGCCCTCAGCTTTCTCTGTGACCTCAGTAAACATGATGAGTTTATGGTCTCAGTCACTAGTTCCAAGTCTCAAGTCATACCAAATAAAACATGATGTTCAGTCATAAATTATGGTCATGCTAAGTGTCAAAAATGAGGATTATCTATCGGCTCACTTTGACTGACAAGTGTACACTTTTTCGGCCAGATCCACCCTGGCTTGTCAAATCTGGTTTCAAAACACCACCATGGTGACGGCGAAAACACTCATCTCAAGGCTTCATAATTGGACTACGCAATTAGTGACATCACGGTGGCTACATCCATCTTTTATGGTGTGTATGCTAAACAGCAAGCATCCAATCCCAACCCCTGTCAACCATACCCAAACCAAACTCCAACCAATCTAATTAACACTTAACCCTGCTCATAGTCAACATTTAAACCAAATAAATTAAGACTGATGCAAGTACATGTGCAACCCTCCAAGGCACTTCTCACTTGTTCTAGGGGAAAATTTTTCTGTGACATTTTGGATGGGCAAGTTAACGTGATTCTGACGAACCAAAAGTCTCTCTGTTCTGGCAGAATAAAATGACTCTCTGTCATGTAATGAATACACAGAAGACTTTAGACAAAGGGAAGTTTAGGCCTTAAAGCTGGGTTTCAGCCTTTATGGAGGCTGGTGGGTCTGACTGGGCCTTTGGTAGCTTGTCCTAACCTTCTTACCTGACAGTCAAATTCAAACCAGCAATAAAACAATGTTTGGGACCAGACTTCTTCTTCAGGGACAAACAAACATCTTTAGCGTTATTGGGCCTTGGATTTTAGCAATTATTAATTTGTGTTTAGGTTCAGATTGGACATATTTTAAACATGCAACTGTGCTTCCTCTTATAAAGAAATCCAATCTTGACCCAAACAACTCGCCAAACTTCAAAAAAATCTCTACCCCTACCTTTTTCTGGAGAAAGCTGTCTCCCAATCTTCTTCAGAACTTTAGACAAAAAGTCTGATTTTAAATTATATCATAGCACTGAATCTGCACTTTTAAAAGTTTTTAATAATCTATTGTGTATTGCCAATGCTGGTGATTCAGCCATGCTTGTAATATTTGATCTTACTGCTACATTTAACACAGGGGATCATAAAATAGTGATTTCCTGTCTTCAACATTATACTGGTACACATGGCACTGTGCTAAATTGGCGCAAGTCATATCTGACTACCAGGTCTTTTTCAGTATTGGTGGCTATTGTTCTAAATCAGCTGCTTTGACCTGTGACATACCACAGGGGCCCATTTTGGGCACCACTATGTTTTTATTATGCTGCTATTTGGGTCCATATTCAGAAAGGATAATATTGCCTATCACTTGTATGTTGATGACACCCCGATATACCTGCTTCTGAAACTAGACAGTGACTCCTCAGTAAATTCCTTAAAATGTTGTTTAAGTTAAACCCTTCCCTTCTTTTAATAACTGTGCCAAGGTGATCCATGTTTTCATCACATCTAGATTGATTTACTGTAATTCTTTATACACTGGAGTGGGTAAGGCACTATTATGACGACTGCAGTTGGTCCAAAATGCTGCTGCTAGACTCCTGACTGGTAGATGGAAACATGAACATAATTCACCTATTTTGGCACTGTTACACTCGCTACCTGTACAGTCCAGGATTCAGTTTAAAATCCTTTTGTTCACTTATAAGTGCTTGTGTTAAGGGTTGAAAATTTGTATACAAGACATACAGTAAATATGGATTAAAAAGACAGTTTAAAAGTCATGAGGACTATAGTAAAGCGGTAAAATATTTTCTGCACGTGTTTGTTATCATGTTAGGAGGAGATGCAAATACAGTAATTCATGTAGGTATGGTTAGAGTTCCTGGCTATCATCAACTGCTTCCCATGATAGCCAGGAAGCAGAATAAATCCTGCAGTCTAGCCGCAAACAAGCGTCTGTTTTCTGCTTCTTTGTTTTAACGATTGTTGCCCCACTGGCCTGGTGGGTGTCAGGAAGGAGTGTGGTCATAAACCCTGCTGTACGTTAAAACACTAAACAATAAAACACACTAATAAACACTTGCATGCGCTTGGCTTTAACTATCTGTCAGAGATGTTAGTTTCATACCCCTTGTTGAATGCTTAGGTCAGCTGATCAGCAGCTGTTAATAGTGCCAAACACCAGACTGGCTTCTACAGGAAGTCAGTCCTTCAAAACTCTGAAACAGATCAGGTCGTCTGCTTCACTAACAGTTTTAAAATCTCAGCTAAAAACACCTTCTCTTATCAGTTTAGTTTTAATTTTTAATTGTCATGCTGTGAACAGTATAGGATGTTCTCTTTAATTATTTATAATTATGTTTTAATTTTACTTTTAATTATGCTCTGTAGTTTTAATCATGTTACTGTTTTGTAATTTTGTTTTCTTAATTGATTTATTGATTGTTGTGCTGTGCTTTGGTCTGTTGTGCTTAAATGTGTGATATAAATAAACTTAGCCAACAAGCTAATATTCACAGAAGAGCAGTGGATGGAAAACAGGCTTTAAGTCAAGTTTTATTCTAAAATTTGTGCAACACTTGGATGAAAACCCGGTTATAGTTTTTCTGCTGATTGTCCTCTTGGTTTCTTGTGTCTTTTAATGTTATAATCCTGTTGCCCTGTTGTCCCCTGGGTTGGCGTTTTCCTCTGATCAACACTTTTCCGTCACGTTTTCCTTTCCCTCGTGTCGTGGAAGTCGAAGCCTTGGATGGTGCTCGGAGTCCAGCGGTGCCTCGTCCACAACAAAACACATATTAGCATTAGAGAGCAAACTAACACATTAGTGTGCAGCTCATCTGATGGGACGGGCCACTCGGAGCGATCAGTCATCCGGCGGGGGGACAAACACAATTACAGCGAAGCAATAAGAGAGAGTAAAAAAAAAATCTGAGAGAAACTCCTGACCTCTGCATCTCAGCTCCATTTAAATGTTTGATGTCTCATTGAATTAGTATCACAGTGTGAAAGACAAAGCTAATGGAAATGAGCCACAGACAGGCCATACTGCTGATTGGGCCGGATATAATTAGAATAATATCACGTCCGGCGTTAATAACAAGGAAAGGAAATAAATAACGGGCAGATCAGTTAATAGCTGCCGCACTAAACTGGCTGCGTTTAAATATGCCGAGGCCAGCGCTTCCTCCTGTTTACTCATGGGCCGCTGATCGTCTGAATATTGATGTGGCGGAGCAATCGGTGGTGAAGGATCCTCCGCTCTCAGCTCCTGGGCTTGGGGGAGGGGGGTATTTAATCCTGATTATTCATCTTGATAAATACATAAGGACGGACAAAATTATGGCTGTTTTTCAGGCGGCACTGCTTCATCCTGGGTGTGAATTAGCTCTGCTGATAGATGGGAGACGCCGCCCGGCCGCTAAACTCCTCGCAAGATTCTTGGTTTTATTTTCTGCATCCACAAATATTAATTTACTGACTGACAGGACTGAAGATGTGGTTTTGTTTTGAACAGCTTTAATTGTTTTTCCCTCCCTGGGGAAATTATTATTTGTCATTTTTAGGAAATTATCAGGAAACAGCAGCATCTGAAAACTAATAAACTCAGAGAAGCACCAGGATGGATTAGAAAGAACTATATTTCTTAAAGTTTAAAATCCAAAACATAAATCCCGTGAATCTCTTATACGTGACCCAAAGACTGATTACTTACAGTTAAATTCTATTTGAGAGTCAAACAGTATTTGTTGTCATTAAAGCTCCAAGAACTGTATATATCCATCCATCCATTTTCTTCCACTTATCCTTTTCAGGGTCGTGGGTGGGGGCTGGAGCCTATCCCAGCTGCCATAGGGCGAGAGACGGGGTACACCCTGGACAGGTCGCCAGTCTGTCTCAGGGCTAACACAGAGAGACAGACAACCATTCATGCTCACATTCACATCTATGGCCAATTTAGAATTACCAATTAACCTAACCCCACTAACCTCATGTCTTTGGACTGGAACTGTATATAGAACAACTTTATTATTTGAGTGATGCATTTCAGCTTTTGGTCTTGAAACACAACAGATTTATCTGACTTCAGCAAGTTATGGCACAAATAAATGTATTTTCATTTTGAACAGGCTGCTTATTGCCATGTTATATTTGAAGTTACTAAAAAGCAAACACAAATGAGCACATACTGCTGCAAAGACTGTGCATGATTAATATATTTAAATCTTAATCTGTAAGGTCATGACAGTACAGGTAGACATCCAATGTGCACAATACTGAATGCACAAACTGACTGAATTTAAACAGAAAAAAATGATCTGACTTTTACCAAGTAAAATAAAAATGCTCCAGCAGCTGTGATGGAGCTCAGGACTCCTGAACCTGTGCAACACATGATTTCACAGTAAAACTGTGGCTGTGTGGCAGCTCATCTGTCTTTGTTGTAGAAAAGTAGATTCTGATTTACTCTTTGGTCCTGAACAATCATCTTTTTCAATTCATTTCAATTCAATTTTATTTATATAGCGCCAAATCACAACAGCAGTCACCTCAAGGCGCTTTATATTTTAGGGTAAAGACCCTACAATATTACAGAGAAAACCCCAACAGTCAGACGACCCCCTGTGAGCAAGCACTAGGCGACAGCGGGAAGGAAAAACTCCCTTTTAACAGGAAGAAACCTCCGGCAGAACCAGGCTCAGGGAGGGGCAGCCATCTGCAGTTGGGGGTGAGGAGAAACAGAAGAGAGCAGAGGGAGACAGGACAAAAGACACACTGTGGGAGAGAGACAGAGTTAATAATAGCTAATGATTAAATGCAAGTGGTGTATAAACACATGGAGAGTGAAAGGAAGTGAGGAAGAGGAAGTGCTCAGTGCATCATGGGAAGCCCCCAGCAGCCTAGGCCTATTGCAGCATAACTAAGGGATGGTTCAGGGTCACCCGATCCAGCCCTAACTATAAACTCTATCAAAAAGGAAAATTATAAGCCTAATCTTAAAAGTAGAGAGGGTGTCTGTCTCCCGAATCCAACTCCCGAACTACAGTAGAATAAACAAACAATTTACATATATTGTAATCATGTACATGCAATACATGTACAATAATCATGTACAAAAGAATTCGATATACATATATACGTGGCCCAC
>VUQI01034337.1:4933-19635 GCA_015106735.1 Paratilapia polleni
TTTTTTTTTTTTATTTTTTTTTTTTTTTTCTTTTTTTTTTTTTTTTTTTTTTTTTAGTAGCACTGCTGCAGTCAGTCCTGTTACTTACACAGGTCATGCATTTCCTGTTTCATTTCCATCTTATGTTTCCATAGTTTTCCTTGTCTTTAAAGAGCTAAACTAATAGTTTTAAATATTTCTTTGTGTTTTAAAATACCTTGAATGGAAACCCTGTTCTCATAAGTTGCTCATTTGACCTGAAAGATCAATTTTATTGTTTATAAACAGCCCCTGTTCACAGCAAGTACATGAAGTAACTGTTTTAATTTGATACTCATGGGACAGCCAGCTTAACCATGAAAGTATGGTTTCCTTATGTGATGACAAAATCATTATCTGCTTGTTCATATAATTTTCATTTTTATTACCATAATAAATCAAATTTTCTTCTAACCTGTGCTTAAACCATGCGTGTGTCCATTGTCACTTTCAAAACTTTGATTAACTGAGAAGGTCTGCCTCTGCTTTTCTACCATTCACCCACAAACAAATGGATTTGCTCACTTTCCCTAGTTGAAATTTTACCATCTGTTGCTATTTAAAGGCTTTTTAGAAGCAATGAGGACTTTTGGCCACTAGATGGCAGAGTGGTTGTAAGATTTTGCTTTCTCTTAGTTATTTCCACACACCTCGGGGAGTTCAGTGGGTTCATTCCCAAGGACTTGGGAGACACAAGCATTTACTTGCATACTGCTCAGCCCATTTCTCCCTGGTGTTGAATTCAGAATGCAACAGGACACTGTTACTGAGCTGATTAATGCTATTTAATAGTCCTAAATGTGTTAACAGACACAATGTCAGTAATACAACAAGACTGTAGCCTAATGAAATCTGTAACTGCGCCCTCTTAAAACATTGTAGTTCAGATTTTTGAACTTTGAAAGTCAAAAGTTTGCAACATGACATCTGAAGTCGCTTTTTATGATCCTCAGCTTTGTGAATTTGATTGTTGATGTTGGGGTGCAAATATGACTGGTGATGACAGGAAAAGATGATGATACCCTTGTACTGGTCTGTTGTTTGCAGACACTTACAGATATAGTTGGGGCCAGAAATGTTTGAAAGTTGAAACGATTTTCATAATTTTGGCTCTGAACACAATAGCAGTAGAAAGAAGTTGAAATGAATCAATCAAAATGCAGTTTAAGTGCCGACTTTCAGCTCTAATTCAAGCAGCTCAACAAAATATTGCCTTAGCTGTTGAGGAATTACAGCCTACAACATCCCCTATTTTCAGGGGCTCAAAGACTTTTAGAGAAATAAACATAAATAATTTTGATTTCTTTGTTGAGGATCCTACACAGTCACCGACCGCCTGGAGTTTGGAAGTCAGACATCACCAAATAATGGGTTTCCTCCTTTGTGATGCTTTGCCAAACCTGTACTGAGGCTGTCTTCAGTTGTTGTTTGAGGAGCTTTAGGCCTTTATGTTTGCTTTAAGCAACTGGAATGCAGTTCTGACAGGTTCAGATCAGGTGATTGATTGCAGAATAATCCATTTCCTGAAGTTTAAAATCTCCTGGGTTGCTGTTGCAATATATTTTGTTTCATTGTACTGTCTGTACTCTGAATCATCATCCAATCAGCTTTACCGTATTTGTGTGAATTTGAGCAGCAAGTACATCCCTAAACACAGAATTCATCATCGTCTCTTCTGTCTTCTAGTGACCCAGTGCCACTGGAAGCCATATGTGCTCATGCATCACACAGCCAATGTTTTACAGAGGATGTTGTATGAGCTGTTAAGAGCCTAGTCCATACTTCATTCTGGTACAGGCTGATCTTCGTTTCCTCTATTACAGATGCTCTTACAGAAATGGTCTGGCATTTTTAGATGTTTATTGGCAAAGACAAAATGGCATTTCTGTTCTTGAAGTTGATGAATAGGTTAAACCTTGTAGTGAACCCTCTGTGTTTTCTCTTTTGAAGTTCCTTTATGGTAAATTTGAATTATGATATGCCTGCCTCCTGGAGGGTGTTATTTACATCTGAATATTGTGTTTTGTTTTGTTTTTTTCTTTTCCAGTGATCATCACCACTGTTATCTTCTCTGGATATCCAGGCCTCTTTATGTTGCAAAGCTCACCAGTGCGTTCTTTTTTTCTGATTATGTACTAAATTGTTGATATGGCTACTCCTAATATTTCCCATCATCTTTCTGATGGTTTATTTTGTTTTTACAGTCTGAGGATAGCCATTTCATTTGCATTGAGATTTGCCTTTAACTTTCCTAATTGATAATAAAAGAAAAACAATAAATTGACCTCATCTGTTCATGAAACACTTTTGAATAAATAGCCCATTTACATTTTACCTCCTAAATTAGGGGAGTATACATAAAAAATATGATAATGTAATCATTTTTTCCACCCCTTGAATTGAAAACTGAAAGTCTGCACTTCAATCACATCTTGATCGTTTCACTTTAAATCAATTGTTGTGGCGTCCAGAGCCAGAATGATGAAAATTGTGTTCTGCCCAGACATTTCAAGACCTTACAGGATGTGATTTCTGATGGAGATTGAACAGACACTGAGCATTTTATAAGTACCAGTGAAGTGTTCATAAGAGTTTCAGACAGTTTGGACTGCAGTGTCAAAAATAGGAGTAAGGTGACATGAAGTTTTCCAAAATATAGAGATGATTCTGTGTGGGTGGGCCGCTGTTTCAAAGGTTAGTATGTTCCAGCAGGAAGGAATAATTTGCATGTCCCCTCTGTGTCTGTGTAAGTCTACCGGGTATTCTTGCCACCCAGGGTTTGTGACATAAGTTAGATGATTAATTATTTATTATATATTTTATTATGTAAATCTGAGAACTAATGTAGATGATTTCGCTCTGTATGCTTATGACAGTCTCATAATAGCCTTACAAACTGCTCGAATAGCTTGTAGCATGTGCACACCTGAACAGGATTAAGCGATAGAAATTGGATGGATGATTTCCTGATTGTTAATTTTAATCTGTGCTTGTCTCCATCTGTTTGAAGCATTAGTTTCCAGGAAGCTGACCCATTCTGAGCGTCATTTTTAATTTACTGTAGCGATCATCGCTCTCTGTAAACTTGGCTTGCTCTATGGTGAAAATCCTCTCCAAAGCAGAGTTCACATATGTTATTTGTTTGATCGCAGGCAGTCGATAAACATTTGTGGTCATGACCATGCAACTCCCTTCTGCATAAAGAATCCCCCCCCCAAAAAAATAAAAAAACCCAGAATAAACTTTGTCATTTGACTAGATGCTTCTTTTGACATCAAGTATGTCACTTTCACTGAGTTTTCATGTGATCTTGTTTCTTTGCACACTAAAAATGTGTTTCTACATTCAAAGTCACCCTAAACATGCTGGATCTGTACACAAAGACATCTGTTCTTCATAGTCATGGTGCTCACTTTTAACTCTGACATGCTGCTTCACATTTGTAATCTTGATTAACCAGCATTCAGCTTTCAAGGGATTTCCCTTTTGAATGCTGAAGTAGCTATAATAGTCTTGCACTGCCATTTTTGTGGGGGTGGTGATGGGATACAATGTTAAGAAATGGCATTTCTCATAGCATGTTGTAATCTCTGCGAGTGATTAATACCCCTATATGTCCCAGTAGATCCTTTTGACCACATCCTGTATTTGGACAGATAAGCAGATACACAGGACCAGCCCTGCCCTCCTTGCCCTCCTGTGTCCACATTGTTGTTCATAGTTCATCTTTTTGCCTGGAGTTCACCTTTTAATTGGAAGCAAATTAGACTGACATTCACACATGTGCATTGGCAGTTCAGTAACCGGCCCACGATATGGTATAATGTTGAATTCATGCCCGATATCCTCTGATTGTTGTAAAATTTTCTCATGCTGACATGACTCTGGGAAATCAGCCTCAGGCCTTAAGAGCCACATTTCTCAGATGTGACTCACCCCCCAGTTATTTCATCTGGATCCTGTGTGACCAGTAATTTAGCATTCATCGTCTTTATTGATCTGGCAACATAATGGTTTGTTAGCCTGGCACATGAAGAGACCCAGGAGGAGACAGGAAGCAGGAATGTGGTCAGTTCAATCCCCTGCAGCAAACCAAAGCAAACACATTGCGGTAGCGGATGGACATTTGTCACGGTAATAACTATTATTCTGAGTCAGGGGTCTTACTTTGATAACCTTGTGCAGTGACACATCTTGGAATATTCTACTGTATATTCTTCCTAGTATAACCAAATTCAATGTAAAAAGCAAAACCAACAATTATATTTTTAAAAAAATAATTAAGTAAAGTCTATCACATGTTCCCTTCCAGGTATGTTTAACGACATATGTTTGATATTGTATATAAAATATATTAAAATTACATGTGTTCCCCACCCCATCTCATAATAGCTTCATGTGCTATTACTTTTCTTCTATAAACATTTAATCAGTAGATATAATCTGCCTCTTTCTTCACTGATCGTCTACAGCACGGTTCAACCCTGCTCAGTTAAATGTCTTAAACTGGGACTTTAGGTGAACACAAAGAAATATTCAGCTTTCATCAGATAAATATGAAAACATTCTAGTCTTCTAGTAATACTATAGTTTTTTTTGGTTTTTTTTGTAAAACTGTCCTGCTGCTGTAAATGCTTACCAGGCCACCAAACATGTATTTATGCACTTTTTAAAATAGTCCCCATCAAAAGTTTGTAGGTAACATTTTCTCATGTTTCAGTAAGTTAGTTATTCTTTAAAATAAAAAAATCTACATTTTTGTGACCCTTTCTTAAATATTAAAGGGGTACTATTATTTCAGACGGAAGATTTAAACAGCACAAAAATGGGCTGAGCTGTGTGTCTAAGTGGACTGTATTAAGTATATCAACACTCACTGATGTCAAACAGATCCAAAAGTAGGAAAAAACTGTCTGAATCCAACCGTTTTTAAACTGAAGCCTGAAATTTTGGCTCACAGAGATTACTTACTTATACATACTCTGACCTCTTATTTGAAACTTTGGCCATATTTTATACAAGCATCCAGCATTTTAACAATATGTGTATATGACATTAAATAAGGAAAAGCATAATGGGTCCCTTTAAGCAGAAACCAAACTCCCACAGACAGGGAGTCAGAAAGTATTCACAGATGCACTAATGCATTGTTAATTTGGCTGTTTTTGGAGGATTGGGTGACAAAAAAATACAATAGCAGTATTTTACAGTATATGGCAGTCATTTAATTTACACAAGGTTTGAGATTTGGCAAACCTAAAATATCAATATTCATAAAATGTAAACATTAACAAAATCGTTAATGCTACAGTGATGTACCATTAACAAAATGCAGCATCACCAAAAATGGGCCCAACCCTTGAAAATCCATAATTTTTTTATGATTGATTACATAATGGAAACTAATCTCAAAGAAAAGTTTTACTCTATTCCTAGCCAAAGAGAAAATGAACTTTAACCAAATACTAAATGTGTATCATTTTATAACAACATGAAAATAAGTTTTTCAGTTTATACATCTTTCCTCCTAATCCAAATATTGAAGTTCTACCAGCTAGAAAAATCCTTCTCTTCCCTTATATTCTTCCATATAAACAACATGTACTATTTGCTCTATCAATAGGATGCTGTCCCCCTTCCTCCTCCTTTAAATGACCTCCCACCGTGCATGATAAATTGCACAACCAGTTCAGAAAGGCAGCTAACGCTTTATTTCTCCTCTGTGAGTCACCTCCAGTCACTGCTTTTTCATCTCGCTTCAGCGTGTCCGGTGATTTTCTGTGCCTTCTCTTGACTGATCTTGTAATGGCGTGTTGGCAAGTACAGAAAGATGTAGTGAGCTAACTACAGCCAGAACTAACCACTACAAAAACAGAAATAAATTGGCAGTTTTGGGGTGTAGATATTCCAGTAAATTTGGACAATTACCTGCAGTCAACTAGTTAAAACTGGTAAAAGATGGAAACTACAAGGCCCCTCGGAAAATTTGCCTCAGTTACGCGAGATCCATGCCAGTTTAATTTAATTTGGAATTTTTTTTTTTTTTCATCTAATTTTGGCAGCGTTAAATGTAATGACTTCTTGGCAATTTTAACCCTCAACTTTAAGGAAATGGTGGATTGGATTTTATGGCTTGTTTTAGGTTGCGAGGATGTGAATATGTTGGTTTCTGTTGTTTCCCTCTCAGTTTCTGTAAAGCCACTTGTATCGCTCTTAAAGAAGAAGGTTCATGATTTCCTGTCATTGTGACTTGACCCAGTAGGAAGACAGCCAGAGTGCAGAGATCTGGGTGACAGACCATCAAGAAAAACCCCCACATAGCCTGTGGAAATAGCTGGCAGTAGTGACTGTAAAGGTTGCAATAGTTTGATGACAAAACACACTGTTTCTTAACTTTGTGATGAAATAAAAAGGTTCTGCAATGCTCCAGGCAGTCCTTCCAACTAGGTGAGCTTATTACACACTGAATCATTTCTAAGCCTTAACTCTGAGCCAGGTTATTGATGTTTATATTTTAGAACATGGGCTCTGCAATCAAAGTCTTAGCATATTAATGTTTTGGGTTTTATTTATTTTTTATTTTTTTGGGTGGATTGCACTGAAAGGAGCCATTGCCACATCTGGTGAGCAGAGAAGGGCAAACGAATTTTGCTGAGTCAGAGTGATTGGAATCAGGGGGCGTTTGCCTGGACTGAAATCTTCACCATATGGTGAAACTGGAGCACTGCACAAGTGCTACAAGCCTGGGTCTGGTAAAATCACTTCCTGAGTGTCACAGTAATGCTTTTGTAGTCCATTCTTGCGGTAACATGATGACTTTTATTATGGTACAGTTGAGGAAATACATATGTTTTAACACAAATCCCCCCTGACTTGAATTAAGGCAACATATGATGGCCATGCTGAAGTCGAGTTTGTCTCAGCATTATCAAAAAAGACAAAAAACTGTGTTGAATGTTTAACATCACACAACAACACATTTCCACAAAATAATTAAAAAACAAACAAACAGGAAAATATGTCAGTGCCATTTACAAAGAATATTAGCTTTATACTTTATGAAATAGTTTCTGGTTATAATAGACTTATGTTCTTGTCATGGCCTGCTCTACAGCATAGGAATATTTAATCTTAAATTCACTGCAGTGTAACTGTTGCTTCACCTTATGCTAAAATTGTAAAAATAAATTAATGACTTTTTGCAAGTTTATTCTATTATTCATTAGTTCTATAAAATGTAAATAAATATCAAAAACTATCCACAATTCACCTATGTACAAGCTGGCATATTCAAAAACATGTTTTGTTTGAGTAACAGTCAAAGTGAACTGTGGTTGAAAACATTTATACATTAATTGTATGTTCATCAGCTAGTTGATTAAGTGTATGAGCTCTCCTGTCGAGGCATTGGAGAGCTGAAGCTGTTAGCTTTATTTAAATGCCTCGTGACACTGACCTTAATGTTCACTCCATTCCTCTAACCCTTTCTACCGGTTTAGGAGGAAATAATTGAACAGTCTGTAATTAGACTGTTATTCGTCACTATGCGGGCATCAGTTACTGCCTGCAGTACCGTGCCAGGCCCAGACAGCGGCAGTGTTTATCAGCCATGCACCGACTGACCCTCTGGCCTGTTGGGATGCTGGGCTCGTAGCTCGGCTGGCTGTTACACACCAGCCTGTGGCGACCTGTCTGGCTGCTCTGCCCACCTGTCTCTCCCCTACTTGCCTGCCTTTATCTATTTTCTTACCTGTTTGGTAGTCTCTTACTGACAGCCTCTCTTGTCTTTTTGACAGACTACTCTCTTAGCTGTCTCTTTGGACATCTGCTGTCCACTTGCAGTTTTTTGCCTTTCCTCCTGCCTGTCAGTATTGCTGCAGTAGCTGCCCGGCTGTCACTCTTCCCTCCTCTCTGTTCTTCTTTTGTCTGTCTGTCTGCCCTGCTGCCTGTCTGGTTGTCTGGCTTCCCAACCGAGGGGTGTCTGGAAAGGTGCTGGATAACAAGCACCCTGCAGACCCACCACTCACATACAAGAACAGAGACATGGAAGGAGGGTGAAAGAGAGAGATGGGGAGTAGGAGGTGGCTGTGACAGATGAAAGGAGGGATAAATGGAGAAAAAGGAGGAGATGAGTGGGGAGGGAGCACGTACAGTTAAAGAGGGTGTGGAGAGAAACCCTGAGAGGCAGAGAATGAGTGAGCACATCGAGATAGACATGCGTTAAAGAAGAACAGAGGTAGACGACGAAAGCAGGGTGAAGCAGATGGATAGGTGGGAAAGCAGAGCGCAGTGAGTGAAAGCAGTAGTGAGTCGAGAGATTGGGAGACAGACAGACAAGGCATGCTGCTTATTAAGAGGCTTACACGCCGCGGCTGTTCTTTTATTGAATTAGTGAGCGAGGTGTACTGTTAGCCTGAGGAGCAGAACTGTGACTCTGTAGGGATTTTACATGCGCAAAAACACATAGCCACTCACTCTGTGTCTCTCAAATTTTCTCTCACACTTTCTTTTACACATGCACACCTACGCAGGCAGTTATCTAGTGTCAGACTCCTGGCTCTCTGCACACAGGCATTGTGATGGGGCTTGCATCTGAATTACAGATGAGACCATCTAATGTAAAGTGCCGTAGTCAGAAACTCATTTGTATACATAACTTTGACTCTCGTTAATCTCATCAAGACACCTTGGGCCTCTCTTTCTATTTAAAGCTGTGGTCAAACACCCTGCTTAAAACCCCCAAACAAAATAAATAATTAGAACCGTACAGGGCATGAACTGAAGCTGTACCCTGAAGATGACAAATTAGATAAGAATCAGTGTAGGACTCAAACAATTAATCAATAGCAATTTTTTTTTTCTATCTAGAGAAAATGTACTTTCCAACTACTTTGATAATATTACATTTTTTTAAAAGTTATTCATCAAGAAGCAAAACATTGTGTGGGTTCTGCTTCGAAGAAGTGATGAATCACTGATTTCCTGTATTTTATGTCAGTGCAGAATTTTTCCCATATGAGGAATTTTTGGCACCTTCAAAGAGGGTCCTCAATTTTTGCTAATTGAGGTTTCGTTTACTTCAGCATAACAGACATTTTCAGCTTATCCGGGCAAAGGATCAATGAGCTTATATGATGGCAAGGCGTCTGTCATCCATCCGTCCGTCCCTACTCAATTCACAAGAATTGCTGCTCCTCCTACAGTATTGGTCAGATTTTAGTGAAACAAGATAAATTTTTCCTGGATATAACTGCGAGCCTCCTTGACTTCTTACTGGATTTTAATTCTCATTAGTTTGTGCAATAGAGCCAACCAATGACAAAAGAACGTATAAGTTTCTTTCCGTACTTCACACATTACAATAACCTGTGAATGATGATGGATCGTGAGCCGGATGAGCTTGCGCATCATTGACATTTTGTTTTTTTATGAAAAGACCAGAAGTAACAGGAAAATATAAAATCAAATTAGGTCAAATAAGGTAACATAGACTTAGTATAGCACTTGCATGTGCTGTCACCCACAAAAGGGTATTTTTTTTGTGGGAAACTTTAAGTGGTGTCTTTGACTGTTAATCAGACAAGATCATTTTACGTTATGCTCAAAATGCGATGGGCATGACCAGTTGGCAAGTGGTTGCTAGATTTTGCTGCCTGTTACTGTCTGTTGCAAGGTGAAATTGGTCAGAAAGAGTGTGCTGCACCAGAAACCTCCTTGCGATTGCTTTGGTCGCTAGCAGCTTGCTGCAGTCATGTTGTCGTGCTCACTTTCTAAGTAAAATTTGTTCCTTACCGCTGAAACCAACACGTTTCAAAAGGCACAACCAGTCGGGGAATGTTCCTTAGAGTCACGAGGTTAGCAGTTTCACAGCAACTGCCAGCAAACTCCTGCAACCACTCGCAACCAGTCAGAGAATACTCATTTTTCCCTAGCAACCGTTTATTGTCAGGCAGTCACCAGCTGGTCTCTGGGCCTATGTGACTGGGGCCTAACCTAGTAAGTACATGATATTGATGAATGTTATTATATTTTGCTCATTATACCAGCACATTTGCCTAAATAACTGATACATCTGAGTCTGTTTTATGTAGGTGTGTCAAATTAAATGAAATGAGTGTACAGTAAGGGTGTGTCCAAAAACAGGTGGTATTTTTCAGTAAAATATCTCACAGATATTTAAACTAAACTCCCTCTGCCCTTTATTTAGTGGAGTGATCACTCATAGCGTTAGCCTACATGCTATTTGCTGAGCTTGTAATTTTATGTTTGTGTGTGTGTCTGTGTGTGCGTGAAACAACTGGAAAGGAAGGGAGCGAGGGGGATTTTGTATCAGCTTTTCTGTGTCTTTGATCAGCAGGGAAGAACCCAAAGTCCTCATTCTCTACATTGCTCTGTGAAACAGTAAGAGGAGTTGTAGCTAGCTAGCTTACACCTCCCACACCCGTTTCTACAATACACAAGCACACACACAGGCTCTGTGCATCATACATCACGCAGGAATCTGCCCTTTTAAAGATGAATTACATCCACTTTCCTGTCTCTGTCTGTCTCTCCCCTCCTCTAACGCACACAGTCACAGGAACAGGCTAACACATGATCAGGTCTGAGGTTCTTCAGCTTTTCTGCCATCCATTCAGAAAAATGTAACCTTTTTTTTCCACCCATCTTCCTCCCTCGTCTGTCTCAGGCCATGTGTTGTCTTTCCATGCCTTTTGTAGCTGTGGTCATTGGAGCCATGTTTGCAGCTGTATCCACAGTCATAACCAACTTTCCGAAGGGGAAGGCCCGTCAGACAGCACATAACAAAGGAATGTGACCTCACTGTCACAGCTGATAGAGTTATCTGCGGCCTTGTGTGTTGCGGTAGCTGGTGGTGGAGTTCAGCTGTTTACAACTTTATTACATGTCAGGTAGTCTTGTCACAGTAAGTGATCCCTCCCCTTGATCTACAGTGTAATATACTTATTTACTCTTGGACTAAAGTCAAATCTTGTGTGGCAGTATGATCATGATGGCTATAAGAAATGCTTTTATTTGGATGTGAGGAGCCACACCTTGCATTTAGCAGTGACAGCCCTAAATGGCAGTCTTATTTTGACATTCTGGTCTGTGCTGGAGCCATGGATCCTTTAAAGTCTTCAAGTATTCAATTTGATATAAAAAATTTAAAAAAACACTCCTAAAATCGAGCATTGTATTAGTTCAGACAGGCTATAAAGTCAAACTCAGCCATAGTTCCATCAGATCAGCTATCTCAGTGCCAGCTGAACACTCAGCTGATCCCCTTCTGTGCATCCACTGGCAAATCTCATCTAGTGCATCTGTAAGCTTCTTTGCAACCCAACTCCACCCCAGCTCTTCTTTTCCTTGCTGTATCTGGATTCCTTTCTGTTTCTGACTTAATCAACTTTAATGCCTGCTTTAATCCCCATGGATACATGGCCGTTCCACGTATCCACATGAAAAGGGGGAAAAGTCTCAGAAACTTGCCCAAATATAAATTACTGCAGATGGAAATCAATCCTGTTTTGTCTTTAGTGGTCGTAACTGGCCTGAAAGGTCTTACATTTTGAGAAGGCTCTTATTACTGAGAAACGTCCTGATACTTTATGAAATATATATTACTTTATGTAGTTAGTGTTATTTTTATTTATTTATTCTTTTTTTTTTGTTTCTTTTTTTGTTTTCACATAACATGTTATGTACACTCTCCTAAACCGCATACAGAAGAGAGAAGTGGAAGCTTGCAAGGTGGGGAAATGCAAACTTAATGGCATATGGCTCCAAGATTAAATAAAATGGGAATAGCTTGAGGCAACTTCCAAGATATGCCAAAAGAACTTAAGCTTTTCGCCGACTGCTACACTGAGGACCGAGGTGTTGTGGGTTCTGCATGTGATGAGTCTGCACACGTCAAAAGACGTCATCCACACACTTTTCAAGGTGATGTTTCTTGCCGAAGAACATGTAAAGAATTTCCCTTTGGCAGAGCTGAAAAAAATACATTGCTAGGTTTGGTATTATACTTCTGTTGATATGGTATTAGTTTTTCTTTGTTTTGGTCTTTAAAAGTCTTTAATTTAAAAAAAAAAAAAAGTGTGTAGCACTTGCCACTTCGACTTTGGTCACTACTTTGGTGGTGACACTTTGTCCTGACGTAAGACTGCCAATCATTCTCATCTTAAAAACAGTGGCTGCTAGTTTTAAGTTTGACTCAGTCACTTCTTTCAGGATGACGTACATATGAATGCAAAAAGGTGAAGATTTTTATTAGAAAAGCATGACAAATTTTTTTAAAAAGAATTATTTGATGGACCCACAGGTTAATTGATCAGTCTTTTACTTATCTTCCCTTATTAAGTAATAATGAAAATCATAAACCCCTATTGTGATTAATACGTTGTTTCGGTAATATAAATTCTTGTTGGTCACAGCAGATTGTTGATGACTTGCGTCTTTGGCTTGGTGATCACTAATCTTACTGGCTGTGGAATGTTGTGAAGTGAAGCTTAACCCCATAGGAGTACATACAACATAAGTTTGTATATCTCTTTAAGACCAGGCGCAAAGTTTGCATGCTTCTCCCTTTAGACCCAGAGCACATTTTATATGATGTCATCCTTTTCAAGATGTGTAGTATATAAAACATGCTCCCGTCATATCTGGCTCTAAAGGCACCGGGTCTTAAGGGGTTAACATACATTTGCAACTTTCTTAAGGACTGGTTCTTGATCGTTTGCAGAATTCATCTTTGATAAACGTCAAGTTAATGAAAACCGTACTTTCATTATGAATACATCATTTTTAAGCAATACGTCAGAAGTACATATAAAAAGGAATAAGATCCCCCACATACTAATTAACCTGGGTATGGTTTGACATAAACCCTGTCAAAGATCTCTCTTAACACTGATGGAAAACAGAGCTGTCTGCATTTGAATTTTGGCACAGCATGAGCAGAAAAGTGGGCATCTTGTGGAACGACACCTCTGTGCCTGTGGCAGTGTAACCTGGCACCAGCTGCAGAGAGATGGCAGCAGGATGGCAGTGTAGCAGGCAGACAAATAGAGGGAGCGGGCACTGTATCCAGGACAAGCAAGGTCGCCGCCAGGTTGATTGAGTGCTTGTAGGCGTGGGTGACCTCCTTCGCTTCCCCTTAGTGGCAAAAGACAGGAGAATGGAGGGGAGGATGGAGGAGAGGAGGGAGCTAAGCTCTTGTATTGCTGCTGTCTGTCCCACTTTCACCCTCCCCTCTCTCTTTTTCTCTCTCTTTCTCTCACCATCTCTGTCCCTGTGGTCACACAGACACATTCTCTATTCCCATACACTTACATATTTACACACTACAGTACAGTATACTTCCATACACACTTTTCAAGGCATTCACGCATACAGTGTTCATGTTTGTTGTACTTTGGTGTATCTGCCACACCACATATAAACACACTGGACCTTGACCATGTTCATTGCATAGCATTAAAGTGACGCCCTATAATTTAGAGTTTATGTTAAGTTAATCTGTGACTTTCTCTTTGTGCCAGTGTGTTCACTGCAGCCAGCCCCTTCTTTTATACAGGCCATATTATTGTGCATTAGCACAGCCATGGTTGACACACAGCATTGATCATGCTTAATCGCTTTGACAGATGAGCAGGTTAGTGAGTCAGCGGGCATGCACTCACGTCGGTGTGTGTCAAGTGGGTCTGCCACTGATGTGTAATAGACAGGCCTAAAACTTGGCCGTCATATGCAAATGTGAAAAGCACAGCAGGGCTGATGAGTGGAGAGCAGAGAGGAAGTGGAGGTGGAAGATGCGGATTCGAAGTAATAGTTTAGGAAATATACTTATTGGAACTTGCCAAATCTTCTCTGCCAATGCCAAACAGCTTATTCTGCTATTGACTCTTGTTTGGTGTTGTTTATTGCATTGGATGATTGAAGTCTGAAGAAAGACATATTGGCAATTCAACAATTTATTCATTAAACAAACAGGGGCCTCAGTAGCATGTGGAAGAACCATACACAGCCACAACAGCCTGACACCTCCTCCTCATGCTGGTCACCAGCTTGGTCACACACTGCTGTGGGATGGCATCCCATTCTTCAGCCAGCATTTGTCACAAGTCAGCCAATGTGGTTGTGTTGGTCACTTTGGTATGAACAGCACACCCAAGCTGATCCCACGAGTGTTCGATGGAGTTGAGGTCAGGACTGCAGGCAGGCCATTCCATCCTCTCCACTCCCAAATTCTGGAGGTAGTCTCTGAAAAACACCACTCTGTGGGGGCGAGCGTTGTCATCTTGGAGGCTAGAGTTCGGTCCCAGACTGTAGAGATATGGGATTGTCACTGGTTGCAGACTCTCATCTCGATATCTCTCTGCATTAAGATTGCCTTCAATTATAACAAGCCTTTTTTTTTCCAGTGAGGGAGATGCCGCCCCACACCATCACGCAATGTCTCGCACCCACTGTGAAATTTGGTGGAGGATCGGTGATGATCTGGGGATGCTTCAGTAAGGCTGGAGTCAGGCAGATTCATCTTTGCGAAGGACGCATGAATCAAGCCACGTACAAGGTTATCCTGGAAGAAAACTAGCTGCCTTCTGCTCTGACAATGTTCCCTAACTCTGAGGATTGGTTTTTCCAGGAGGACAATGCTCCATGCCACACAGCTAGGTCAATCA
>VUQI01034343.1:14017-30928 GCA_015106735.1 Paratilapia polleni
TTTCCCCAAAACCACCCCCCCCCCCCCAAAAAAAAAAAAAAAAAAAAAACCTACCCTCCAGCTGAACTCACACATACTCCGACACACTACTGATAACATTTATGTTGGCTATAGTGTCAGACTGAAGACGTGTTGATGTTAAGACAGCCAGACATGTAGTAACAAATGAACAGGGAAACTGAGCTACTGGACATAATTCTTACAAGCTGATACCAGCAATAACTTCACCACACACACACACACACACACACACACACACACACACACACACACACACACACACGGCTAGCCTGTGAGTAATGCTGATGTCATGTGCTTTGACTAGCAATGTCTGCTGCTCAGAACAGATGTGTTTTTGCATAAGTGTGTGTGTGTGTGTGTGGCTGTACAGGTACATGAAACCCTAAAATTACAACTTGTGAGATGAGGGAAGGATGTGCAGGAGAGGAAGAGAGGCGGATAAATGATAGTATGAAGTGAGTCAGAGGCTCTGCAGCTCTTTAACAAATCTGAGATGAGTGCATTTATCTAAATTCAATGACTTAAAAGTGTTTAAATGCTTTAAATCCAGCTTCTGAAGGTGCATGGGATGGGATGGCAAATTGGTGTGAGCTGCATTATATCTTCAGAACTCAGCTAGGAGAGTTGCTTTTCATTTGATATTATTTTCAGTGGTTCTCTCAGAGTGTCTATAAGAAATTATCTGCTAGTTATGTGCATGATTTGTGTTAGTTAATGCAAAATTAACACAACCATATCAATGGATTTTATAATTTTCAGAAGGAGATATTGTAAAAACTTGGACAAAGAAAACTGAAACTTTCTGATTTATACCACTCAAGTGAAATGACTAAATATGTTTTTCTGGAGGTGAACTGAGCCTTTAAGGGAGCCTTAACGTATGCAGCAACAGATATCATGTCAGATGTCTGCTACGAAATGTGCGCTTTCTTCTTCAGATCTATTTTTAAGATCTTCAGAGGTAAAAAATTTAGGGAACCCCTCCTTTTTCTATTGTGTCATCCTTTGATCACCGAATCAAGTGCATAATGTGGATTATCTTTTACTTTGTTCTGCTGTGCTTTTCATCTTTCCTGTCACACTCCAGTGCTTACTGCCCAGTACAGCTGAACAAGCTTAAATATGATCTTGTTTTTTTTAATAAAGGCAAATGCATCATTAGTTTCAGTCTGTCAGCTCCTGCACAATCTAAAATTCACCAGAATGTCTTTTGCTCCTTTCTTTTTTCTCTCCTTTCTCTTTCAGTTCCTCTGCCTCCCTCTTTTACAGACACCTTATTTGCTTTTTCCAAAGTTTTGACATTTTCTTCTCACTAACTTCTCTCTCTGCTGTCTCTCTAGTCTGCTCAGTACTCTTCTCTGTCTGCCTCTTTGGTTTATCTGTTTCCCTCCTCCTGTCCTCCAGACTAAACATCACGTCTGTTTTCAGACAGAGGAATTGAGTGCATGTCTCTGTCTGCATTCTTATCTTGCCTTTCTGTTTCAAGTTGAGGCAACAATCTTTATCACATGGCTTGATTGCTATTACCCCCATCAGCATTACTACTGATTTACATGGACTTCCTTTCTTAGAATTTTAGTTGGGAGATGTCAATCACTGGCTGGTTCTGGGGAAAAAAAATCCTATTTATTCTTCTCAAAACATGTTATGTGACTTACAACTGTCACACTTCTACAGCTTGGAATGGTAGTACAGTGCTGTCTTAAATCAAACAGCAATTTGTGAACCAATCAAAGCAGATGATCACAAAATTGTACTGCGTTTGCTGTGCTAGCTGCCACATTTTGCCAGAATTTGCAATTGTCAAGCCCCTAACCAAACTTCTTATGCTTAATTCTTCTACAATGAAAGCATCTATTTAAGATACTTGAATGACAAACAGTGCCAGATTAAGAAATGCCTGATTAAACTCTCTTAACTAACTAGCATTGGCAGTGCCACCAGCACTGAAATTTGCCATCACAAATTCCATACTTTGGCACTTAGACTTGCTGTTTTGAGTGCATAAGTGTGTTCACATATGAAGTACACTTTGTCTAACCATCATAATAGCCAAGATGTTGAGGGAACACTCCACTCCACCTTGGCTAGGTAGCAGAAGGGCCATTAGGAAGAAGAAATGTTGTAGAGTCTAGCTCGCTGTCAGGCATCACCATTCCATGTGCTGTGGTGTTATTTGATGTTGTCTGTGTTAAATTGTTATTGTTAAGGTAGAAAAGAGATGTGAGGTAAGAAGAACTTGTAAATATCTGCAAAATGCATTTGCTGCATTTCAGCAGAGTAGTGTAGCAACTTGCTACACTTGTAACTCCACATGGCATGCTACATGGAAGAATACTGCAGAAATATCAAAATTAAGACCCAACTTATCTTCCACCTCCTTGCTGAAAACTGATAAATTGTCCCTTTTTCTTCTACTGCATAGAAGATGGCAGCCATTGAGACCAACTACACACTTTTTAACTGTTACAAATATGCCATTTGCGTTCTTTTAGTGTACTTCATGTAGCTTTACTTGTCATGCATTTACGGAGTGAAAATAGCAACAATTTAAGATAAAGCTTACAAAGAAAACAAAAGTCAAATGGGAAAACAAAATGGGGGAACAAAAACTTTCCTGAACAATAGTCAGTCTCACTTAATGAATTCCTAATATCTAAGTAAGAGAACTTTAAATGCTACAGTATATTTTAGACAACCCTCTTCTTTGTGGCAACAGTTTCCATTTGACAGTGTCAAAGGTGACTAAATACTTTTGCCATGTAATGCTGTGCTAATTCTAGCTCTGCTGCGACAACAAAAGCCTTGATTATTTCTGATAATATTACTACAAGCGAGATTCATGATGCTAACCTCTATTTCTGAATCTATTACTAATGCTGATGGTGTTATTAGCTGTACCATTTCTCCTTCTGCTTTTCCTGCTACCATTTCCATTAATTCTCTAAATTACTACTACCATGTATATTTGATGTGCATTACTGTTGTGAAACCTGGTCTGACAGCATCTGCTTGGGACTAATGTCATGTCAATATGGCGGCATGGAAAAATGACAGATGAAACCAGCATGAACCCTTTCTTCACATGATTAGGCAAACACATTAGTCACTGGGTTCTCAGTTATCATTGCTTCCAAATTTAAAATTAGAAAGACCTAAAACTCTTGTCAAAATATCTCTTCAACCATCCAGAAAAATCAGTTTCTAGATAGATTTTCAGTGAAAAAGAAAACTTTTTATTAATGCTTCAGTTTAGGTCTGTAACAAATTTTTCACAAGTCTTTTGAGTTTTTAGAAAACAGCAAGTCACATCAACAACTAATCACTCAAGCTCTGTAGATGTGATTGAGAATGAATATCTTTCAGTTTTGATCTGCTTGTCAGACCAAATAAGACTTTTTATCACTACTTTTGACACTGTAAAGGCCTTTTGATTTATCTACCAAATAAAAAGCAATAATTGCGACAGTTATTACAAATAGTTAAGCAGTACATCTTCACAATTATGAAGCTGGAACTTGTAAATGCTTAGACGACTAATCCTCTACACTTTATTACTGCTACTTTTGTGATTACTGTTTATAAGACCTGCAATGATAAGTCGATTAATCCGTTTGTGTGAAATTGACGTGCAACAATCCTGATAATCATTTCATTGCTGTCAGTTATTCTCTGTCTGGTTCTTCACTCCTACTGGTTTTCATTGTCTGTTGACCCAGATGTTGTCAATGCCATCTCTCTGTCTGTCGGCAGGATTATGCAAGCTGAATTTGATGAAACTTGATGGAGAGGTGGAACACGAACAAAGGAAGAGCCCATTCGATTTTGGTGCGGATCCAAAACACTTTCTTTAAAACTGACCTTGGTGGAGGGCAGCGCTCTGTGATTGACCTGCTCATTTAAATTATGCAAGCAAAAACTGCAAAGATTTGTTTTCCCCAGTTCTCATATGTTTAATTTGTCATACAAGACAAGATTTGGACTGCTGGTGAAACAATAGAGACATTAAAGATGCTGTAGGAAAAGAAAAAGTCATCTATCTGAAAATTGTTAGCAGAACCCCAAGCGTGATTAAGAGAGATACACTGGTAATTATTAGCAAAGCTGCACCTCAGTGATTCGGTGATAACTCACTGACTGAATAGGCTTAAACTGTTTGCAATGCCCGTGTGTGCACTGCCTTCTCCAAAGTCCTGAACTGTGTCTGAAGCTGTCTTGAGTCACAGGAGGTGGCCTGAGCTGGACACACACATGCACACACTCAAAAACACACACACGCACGCACATGCATGCACGCACACAGCTTTCATCTATAAATGACCTCACAGTATTATGACTGTTTACACTTTTAATAGTGGGTGTCCCCAGCTGGAACAGCACTGCATAACATAACTTTTGCTCATATACTTAGTATAGATTTAGTGTACTCGACTATATTTTTGATGCAAATATTGTACTTTGTACTCTTTGTACTTATTACTTTGCGGATTTTAAAAACATACATCTACTAGTATGTTCTTCTATATCATCATAAATGAAGCTACCCACCAGTTTATACGAAATTAAAATCCTCTCCAGCTGTAATATTAAACTGACACATGCATTAATAAATCAATGATTAGAATCCAATAATACAATATCTATGGTTTTGCATAACAAGTACTTTTACTTTATTTAAGTATATTATGATTATGAGTTTTACTTAACTAAAGAGTCTAAATCGGGGTGTCAAACATGAGGCAAGGGAGTCAGAACCGGCCAACCAAAGGGTTCAATCCAGCCCCCTATATGGGACAGTTAAGTCATTAGTAAGTCCAGTATTTCAATAACATACAGTGCTGATATCTGCATTACTACACAAAGTACACACACACACACACACAGAGACAGAGAGAATTACTGCTTTACTGCCTTGCTTGACCAAACACCACACAAAGATACAGACATTAAGTACACTCAAATATAAACACACACACACACACACACAAACACAGGGATTTCCCGGATACGACCACACACATAAACACACAAGCGGGCACTCCCGCACGCGCGCGCGCACGCAGGCAGACGGCTAGACAGACGTCTGGCTTTGCTCGAATGACGAAGCGACGACAAAACTTCCAACTCCCTTCCTTTCTCAGCGATCAAACCCAGGTTATTCTTTCTATATCCAGCTTCCAGTGTCCCCCAAGGTAACGTCCTGACAGTTTTCACACACTTTAAGTCTTATTTTTACCGTCAAAAACCCCAAGCGAAGGAGCAGGGTTTCTTTGAAACGTAAGTCAGCTGAGCGTTAAGTTCAAAAGCAGACAGAAAACGCCAAAGGCTCTGAAAGTCGACCGAAAAGAAAAACCCTTAATCTGTCAAACTTAGCTGACATGGCGAAGAAAACGGATGTGATTTAAATCAAATCAAACAGAATGGCTTTTTCATTTCGACTCTTCAGAAAGAGATGGGGAAGCTTGCGGTTTTTGGTTCAAGTTCAAAATCAGGCGTTATTAATCCCAAATGGTTAAAAGGGGAGAAAGCGTAGCGTAAATATTCACTACAGTTAATAATGTTACCTTGGGGGAAACCCTTAAAAAGCCCAACTTACATACTAAAACTAAAAGTAGGTTATCTACACAGATTCAAAACGAAAGACTGAGCTCGTTTTCTGAGCTACAAAAATTTTTAAATAAAAGAAATGATGTATGAAGAGTAGATGGAAACAAAAACTCATCCAAAATACCTGCAGTGTAGCTTCACAGCCGCAATTTTAAGACAGTTGAAAGGAAAAAGTGAGAGAAGTAGAAGCAGAAAAAAGTCATTACTCACTGATTTCCATGCTCTGGAGGGAGGTGTAGCGCTTGCAGTTACAAGTACAGGAGACATTGGCGGCGGTGGCGTTTAGAACACCCATCAAGTTTAACATTTAAATGCTCCTAAAATCAGACATAAATACTCCAGGACAGAGAGGAAGAGTGGAGGGGGTGAGGCGATCGGAAGAAGGAGAGGAGACCAAAAGATAAAATAAAACCCACACCGAAGTCCCCTCCAAAAAATCCTCCCTGTCCTCTGCTCTCTCTAGCCTCCTCTCCTTTCCCTCCGGTCCTCCTCCTGTCTCGGTTCTCTCCTCCTCCTTTCTCTGGTTTCTCCTCCTCTTTCTCTGAAATCTATCTATCTATCTATCTATCGGCGTGCCGCAGAAGTATCACTGCAGCCGATAAACGTAGTTTCAACGTTGTAAAAATGTACTTGAGCTACTTTCAATCCGTTACAACAAATCAGCTTTACAGGATCCGCGTTTTCCGCCGAGTGACCGGCGACTAAACTGCTAAGGGACGTCTGTCTGGTCCTGTCTGTTTCTCCTCTCCTCTCTCACCTCTCTCTCTCTCTCTCTCTCTCTCTCCACCACTTGCCTTTTTGGCTCATCACAAGTCTGCCAGGCCATACAGGCAGGGAGGAAACCAAAGATAAAAGACAAAGCAAAGATCACACATTTGCCTCCCCAGAGATCAAACCTTGTAACATCACATGACCCTTATATATCTATATCTGTATCTATATCTATATTTGTATTTATATCTATATCTATATCTATATCTGTATCTATATCTATATATCCCCCCCCCTCTCTCTCTAGATAGATAGATAGATAGATTTGCTTAACAAATTTATTAGACCACCTGTCCTAAAAACGAGAGAGACCATAGCATCACAAAGTGCTTTAATGCGGACTCTTTCCTTCTCCGAGAAGTCAGAAATTAATCAAGCATAACATTAAACCACCAAATCAAAATTTTCTCTTCAGGAATGCAAGTAAATAACTGTAATTTGGCATCTTAATCAAAAAATAATAATGTGCTTTACTATTTTTTTCAGCTTTTTTCTAAAACAGTGAATTTGAAAATTCAAGGATAACAACAATAATTATATTTTAGCACTAAACATACTATTTTGATTAAAGTACTTACAAATACTGGTGGATTAACCATTACAGAAACATTAAAAATGATTTTGGTAATTACCAAAACTGTTAATTTAGGGCAGCTGTGGCATGAACCTTACAATCTTTTAAATTCTTTTTTTTTCTCTCATTAATCTACACTCAGTACCCCATAATGACAAATTGAAAACAGATTTTTAGGATATTTTGTAAATTTATTAACAAGAAAAAAACTGAATTATCGCATTTACATAAATATTCAGACCTTTTACAAAAACACTTGAAATTTAGCTCAGGTGCCTCCTTTTTCTTTTGATCATTGCTGAGATGTTTCTGCACCTTGATTGGAGTCCACCTGTGGTAAACTGAATTGATTGGACATGATCTGAAAAGACACACACCTCCCTATAGAAGGCCTCACGGCTGATAATGCATATCAGAGCGAAAACCAAATTTAACCAATGAGGTTAAAAGAACCGCCTATAGAGCTCAGAGACAGGGTTGTTGCAATGCACAGACCTGGGGAAGGCTTCAAAAAACTTTCTGCTGCACTGAAGGTTCTCAAGAGCACAGTGGCCTTCATAATTCTCAAATGGAAGAAGTTTGGCACAACCAGGACTCTTCCAAGAGCTGGTTGCCCGGCCAAACTGAGCAAGCGCGGGAGAAGGGCCTTAGTGAGAAAGGTGACCAAGAACCCGATGGTCACTCTGACTGAGCTCCAGAGATCCTTTGTGGAGATGGGACTAAGCTCCAGAAGGACAACGATCACTGCAGCCCTCCACAGATCTGGGCTTTATGGCAGAGCCTTTCCTCAGTGCAAAACACATAAAAGCCCGCTTGGAGTTTGCAAAAAAGCACCTGAAGGACTCTCAGACTGTGAGGAACAAGATTCTCTGGTCTGATGAAACCAAGATTGAACTGTCTGGCCTGAATTCTAAATGTTATGTCTGAAGGAAACCAGGCACCGCTCATCACCTACTCAATGCCATCCCAACAGTGAAGCATGGTGGTGGCAGCATCATTCTGTGGGCATGTTTTTCAGCAGCAGGGACTGGAAGACTGGTCAGGGATGAGGGAAAGCTGAATGGAGCAAAGTACAGAGATACCCTCAATGAAAACCTGTTCCACAGTGCTCAGGACCTCAGACTGGGCCAAAGGTTCACCGTCCAACATGACAATGACCCTAAGCACACAGTGAAGACAGCTCTGGCTCAGGGACAACTCTGTGAATGTCCTAGAGAGGCCCAGCCAGAGCCCTAACTTGAATCCTATTGAACATCTCTGTGGAGACCTGAAAATGGCTGTCCACCAACAGTCCCCATCCAACCTGACTGAGTTTGAGAGGATTTTCAAAGAAGAACGGCGGAAAATCCCCCAATCCAGGTGTGCAAAGCTTGTTGCATCATAATCAAAAAGACTCGAGGCTGTAATTGCTCCCAAACGTGCGTCAACTAAGTACTAAGTAAAAGGTCAGAATACTTATGTAAATGTGATATTTCAGTTTTTCTTTTTAATATATTTACCAAAAAAATTCAAAAATTTTGTTTTCAATTTGTCATTATGGTGTACTGAGTGTAGATTAATGAGAAAAAAATGAATTTAAATGATTGTAGCATCAGGCTGCAACATAACAAGTTTGAAAAAAGTGAAGGGGCTCTGAATACTTTCTGAACCCACTGTATATATACATACATACATACACACACACACACATATATATATGTGTGTGTGTGTGTGTGTCTGCTAATGCAATTTATATCTTCTTTGCCTCTTTAGAAAACTGTGAATTGGTTACAAATAAACTTACAAATATGTGCAATATGTTAAAAAATTGTGGTGATTTGTGGTGATTTGTACCAGCAAGTTACTTAATATGTGCTCTTGTGGATTGTGCATGCAAATTTGTGCTCCCAGATTACATCATTTCTGCTCTTGAATTAAATCGTGTGTATAAATGACTAATTTGTGCTCTCAGTTGTGTACAGCATGTGTCCCCTGAGTCAAGTGACACAATTCTAAAACCGTGCACCAATTTACACTCACAGATAATAAATAATGTGCCAAATATTCAAGCTATTAAAGTCGCTTAATTTGCGATACTGAATTACTGATTTGTGCTTCCAAATTCACAGAATGTAACATTCAATTCTGATCAAAAAACAAACAACTTAAAGTCCAATTGCCACCTTATACCCGAGATTTTTACAGACTACAATATGTGTTAATATATGACTAAAGTTCCACTTAGCATACACTGCAGTCTGTGAATTATATTCTGATGAAGACTGTGACACAGTTGAAATCTACTGTAAAACTGAAGGGGCGCAATTTTTCTAGCCAATATCATAAATAAACAACATCTTATCTTTGCTGAACAGGCAAATTCCAAAGTATTAGTATGAATAACAAATACTTTTAAGGCCTCCACCAACACACATCCAGTGTTTTTTTGTAGCTGTCAGCCGCATCTCATGGTCTTCGTCCATTCATATATGCCACCATCTTTTTTTGAACTGCATTCTGATGTTTTGTTTTTTTTTTTAAATGTCAAAACTAAGCAATTGGGAATAATGTTCCACAGGTAAGAAGTTGTTTTATGACATTTTAGTGTTACAAACATGTAAAACATTTGATATATTGCAATAAGCAATCCTTATTTTAATGAATGGAATGTCCTCAGGTTTTACATTTTTACACTCAGTGTTTATAGCAGAACATCATAAAAAACAACTGCACAGCTGAAATATTACAGTTAAGCATTATGTTACAGAAGTATTACAGTTACTATCAACATAAGATAAGCATTTGGATATGAAAACCTACATTTTAAAATTAAATAAGAATCATAAATACAGTTCAAGAATTTTTAATAAACCAAAACTAGGTGAAAACTGGCAAGTTATGATGATTTTAATTGTGTATAAGCCCTCAGTGTCTAACCCCAGCAGCTGAAATTCAAAAGATTCTGCAGCAGCTTTCCAGCCTTCCTAGTGTCTGCTTGTTTTTCTACCCTTATTTTGTTGCTGTCATTAATGAAAGACATGAAATGAACTTCAGTAAAGCTGTAAGTGACAAATACAGAAAACCACAGCATTTGGGCTGTTTTTTCAGTTTTTTGTGTTGCCAAAATTTGAGCTCACCTAATTGACATGCAGGCAAAATCCCATTAGGAAAATAATTGATTTTACTGCATGTGTATCCAGATATAAATATCCCTTAAAATATTCATCATCCCAAAAGTCCAATAAGAACTGACTCAAAATGTTGAATAGTGTTGCAGTGTATTGACAGAGCCAGACAGCATTACGTCACCCCCATGACTGACAGGCCCCAGGGACCAATGGGGCTAGACTGTAACAGCATGTCTCATCTGAGTCTACTGAGTCTAATTACGTCTGCTGAAGTTTATAGCTGCATGTTAAAGTGGTTTTATTGCCCAGCTGGACTCCCCAAAGCCCTAATCATGTAGACAGAAAAAACTTAATCACCCAAAATACATAGCTCAGTGTGTACAGAGAAAAAAAAAATGCAAAAAAAGGCTTCAAGGAAAATATATGTTAAAACATGTCACAATCTGCTGTGAATGTCAGCAGTGGGTGAGATGAACAGAAAATGAAGCAGCCTGTTTCAAAGGCTCTGAAACCGAGCAAACAGCTGTTAAAATGTTGAAGTTTTCTACCTCTTAAGCCATGAAACCGAAGCTTTTTTGAGATCATAACTAACTTAATAAAGAGTCATTTGAGCCAAATTTAAATATATATATGTATTTATACATATATAAATACATCAAGCACCACAAAGGAATCTTGACAAAATAAAACTAAGAGTACATTACAACTTTGATTTTGGACTGAATTAAATTAGTCATACTGTCCTATGACATCCTGACACTAAAAAACAACTTTTAGCCAAACTTAAATTATATAATAAAGTAAAAACAGGTCAGTCTATCCTATTGATTGAATCAAATTCAGTAGGATTGCAGAGCATCACTCTGTCCACCCAATAAACATGGTGTGGTAAAATAGTGTGTAGAGCTTCTGCTGCCCCCTGCTGAAGACCAGCGGCAGGGCTGCATAGAGGCTGGACTAAATACTTTTGGATGAAAGAAAAGAGTAAAGCAGTTTCACTCATTTTCTCATGGAACCATACTCATAAAATATTACAGATTTGTACCTTAGGTAACTTTTAGTCTATTTATACTGTTATAACAGTGATCTATAAAGGCAATAAGATTTAAAGAAGGCTAATTCAAATTAAACCTTAGTGGCATCACTACCATAAGACATCTTACAATTTTTTTTTCAAGGTATTAGTCCTATTTTAAAATCACACAAATATCGGGAAGCTGACTGTTTATCTTACAGGAAGAGTGTTATAACCTGAATATGTTTTTCATTGTCTAACCTGCAGTGAACTGAAAATCAAATGGCTCTAAGTGTTCTGTGAATTCATTTATTGTATTTTTTGGTTCTTTCTTTTCTTTTTTCTTTTTTTGGCTTTTCTTTTACCAGATAAATCCCAACCTGTTTTTCAAAGGAAACTTTTCCAAAATGTCAGCTTTGTAAGTTCCAGACAAGACAATACAACATCCAGCACACAAATAACCAACACTAAAAAGCCAGGTGGCAATGTGTGAAGGTCCAAAGAGAGTCAAAAAAAAATTGTCAGTATTAAGAAAGACAAAATGTCATAAAGACATAAAGATGATTAGTAGAGAAACTATTTGCCAGAGCTGACAAGCGCTTTGAACTCTTAATTTAACTTCTCTCTGCAAACTACTGCAACAGGATGTAAAGCTTTGTTTCCCATTTCTACATAATGTGTATAATGTTTAAAATGGGAACTGACAGTATATTTGTGTCTCGGCACTGGGACTGGAAAATGAACACTGGGAAATAAAAGATATGACAGAAACTGTCTACAGTGGCTTATAAATAAAAATCTACCAGTAAACTGATTTACTGGAAGTCTCCTAGTCCAGTAGGTAGAGTTCCTGTGTTTGTGTATTTCCTGTTGAAGGCCCTGACACAGGCAGCAGACTGAGACAGTGATAATCGAGCTGGTTGTGAGTCAATTTACCGTCTGAGGGGGCTGAGTCACCAAAACGGACAACAGGTGTGGTCATTTTTCGTGTCTTTCTCTCTCTTCCCCTCTTTATCGTACCCTTTCTTTGAAGACTGAAGTGGGTGAATCATTTGGTTGACGACTTGCTCTTTCCCTGCTCGCCTGACTCTCTCTAAAGAGTGAGTGTATCTATTTATCACTGTCTTTTCTGGTGCTCAGACAGAAAATGGCACAGTATTAAAGGCAGGGGCTGCACTGGCGGGGGCATGTTGTTTCAGTAACTGGGGAGAAGATGAAAGACAATCCAGGAAGGTTAGCTTGAGTAATAGATCCTTAGGTTTGGCTGATCTGATGAAAACACTGCACACTGCAACACTATTTTTTTACTGTAACACTACATCGCACAAGTTTAAGTTTTTATGGCAGCATATATTTAATCCACCTTGCTTATTGTGAGATAAGCAGTAGAACTGAGATTATTTGTTTAGAGGAGATGTAATTGCTGTTTGCATGTAAAGGTGGGCTTTAGTTGAAAAGTTATCACCCCTGTCTTGTGCTTCAAGTCCAACCCATTCTCATTCTCGGGGTGTCAACTAACATCGCTTTGTGAAAGCCTGTGGTCTCTGGCGGCTTTGCGTGACATAACAGGTTATGACAAAATGAGTCTATCATTTTTCAACATGCAGCGTTACTGTTATAAAAGTGAATGTAAATGTCAAAATGGAAAATTAATGATGGCCTTCTGACTGATAACCTTGCAACCACCAACATCCTAATGTGGACTTTATACGTGTCTTAACTAGAACCGTTCTCACTCAGAGGCCAATATTGCCAGGTCCGGCACATCAAGAACTGCTGCCAAAGGACACCTTATGTGTAATGGTGAGTTGCAGGCAGCATTTGACAAAACAGCATGATGTCATGAGACGAGAATGCATACTTCAAGTCAGTGTTGAGATTTTTATCTTTTAAACAATGCCATGGTTATTAACAAATTCATATGGTTGGCAGCAACAAGCTACAAACACAATTGCATATCATCAACTTTCAAGTTCATATTTACACATGTCATGCAGTTGCAGCTCAATTGTAGCATATATCTGAAGTTCTGGTTTTGGCCATCTAGTGGATATATGTCCAATATTCTCTTACTTAAAGCTCTGTTTTTGGTCTCCACCAGCTCCTGAGGAAAAAAATCCATCCTTTTGTTTGCTAAATGCTCCTCTGCATTTGCATCCATCACCACCCATTAGACATTTCTGTAGAGTATGTGCAGAAGGGTGGCTGCTCCTCATTGGTCACACAGTGACACCATCATAAGGGATAAACCTCCCAAAGTATTGGGAATTGTTATTTATCAACAAAAGTTACCTGATTAACTGATCAATGTTGCTCGGTGCAGTACCTCCACCTGGACTCCAGTTTCTGAAAGGAAGGGGTCTAGCTGAAAGATACAGAATACAAAACTAAAGCTGGCATTTCTTGCACTTTCCAGTTTTTTGTGTTTTTTAAAAAAAATTTTTAATTTAATTTTATTTTATTTTATTTATCGTTATGTATGACATGTGAATAAGTGGCCATATTTAGCAGTACTTACACCGATCAGGCATAACATTATGACCACCTGCCTAATATTGTGTTGGTCCCCCTTTTGCTGACCATACACAACAAACTGCTATGCACTGTGTATTCTTACACCTTTCTATCAGAACCAGCATTAACTTCCTCGGCAATTTGAGCTACAGTAGTTGTTGGATCGGACCACATGGGCCAGCCTTCGCTCCCCACGTGCATCAGTGAGCCTTGGCCACCTGTGACCCTGTCACCGGTTCACCACTGTTCCTTCCTTGGACCACTTTTGTTAGATACTGATCACTGCAGACTGGGAACACCCCACAAGAGCTGCAGTTTTGGAGATGCTCTGACCCAGTCAACTAGCCATCACAATTTGGCCCTTGTCAAACTTGCTCAAATCCTTACGCTTGCTCATTTTTCCTGCTTCTAACACATCAACTTTGAGGACAAAATGTTCACTTGCTCCCTAATATATCCCACCCATTAACAGGTGCCATGATGAAGAGATAATCAGTGTTATTCACTTGACCTGTCAGTGGTCATAATGTTATGGCTTATCAGTGTATATAGCGCCAGTTCACGACAGCTGTCACCTCAAGGCGCTTTATACTGTGGGGTAAAGACCCTACAGTATTAGAGAGAAAGCCCAAACAGTCAGACGACCCCCTATGAGCAAGCAGTTGTTGATGGTGGGAAGGAAAAACTCCCTTTTAACAGGAAGAAACCTCCAGCAGAACCAGGATCAGGGAGGGACAGCCATCTGCTGCAACTAGTTGGAGGTGAGGGGAAACAGAAGAGAGCAGAGGGAGACAGGACAAAAGACACTGTGGGAGAGAGACAGAGTTTAATAATAATTAATGATTAAATGCAGTCGTGGTGTATAAACACATGGAGAGTGAAAAGAGGTGAGTGAAAAAGAAATGTGCAGTGCATCATGGGAGGCCCCCAGCAGCCTGAGCCTATAGCACACTAGACTGGCATAAATAACCCATAATCCTTTGTAGAAGTGAAGCACAAAGCTGGATGGATGACCAAGGCAGCTGGTATTTAACATCAGAAACTATTAGTGTTCAAATGTATGGGGTTTTTTTTAAGTTGTGTTTTCTTTTTTCTTTACTTGTTACTTGGTTCATCTGAAATGGGGTTGGGTTACCACTCAAATGTGTCTTCTACTGGCAATACGGCTTGCAGGAAGTGATGTAAACACACACAGTAGTGTGCCCAAAAAGATCCTTACTGCTGTTTATTCACATCAAAGCACGTTGGACAGTAGTACAGATAATCTGCAGAGTATGGGAGTTTGGCTGCACAAATAGACTTAAGTAATTCTGTCCACCACACAGATGTACAGCAGTAATTTTTTAAGTATCATGTCACACACATACATTCTCTCAAAAATGAGACTGTTCATGGCATGTACACCTAGTTGTTCATCACAGAAAACCTGTCTTCATGCTTATCTCTGAAAAAGTAATTGTTAAAGCTGTTTTTGTCCTCATGACTTTGAAAGGGATCATATTGAAGCGAGGCTCAGCATTTAGCCCTCGAGCCTCTCTTCTCATGATGTCTTTCTCTTCACCTCTCCCTACTGTCACTTTGTTGCTTTCTTTTCTTACTTGTTTGTTTTTCACCTTCCCTGCAGATGCAGGGAGTGATAAAGGTAGACAGTGATTCAGAGCAGAAGTTTATTGAAGGGACGTTGGGAGAGGTGCCCAGCCCGGCACCAGCAGAGCCACAGACACCTATGGACGCTGACAAAGCATCCATATATCGGTAGGGTTGCTTCTGTGTGTATGTGTTTATTTAAATAGAAACAGTGGAACAGAAATCTTCATCATCATTTATAACACCTCTCTCCCCCTGAGTTTGTCTTCTTCCCTTTATCAGACACTATCAGAGGACACATCACAAGATACCTAGGAAGTTCTCTAAGTCCTCTTTTCATGTGATTTTCATATTGCGCTTTGGCAGTTAAAATATGGTGTGTTAATGCGTACTGCTGATTATGATCATTTTGATCTCACGTAATGCTTTTGTACTTTACTATTGCTTTTTTTCTTCTGGGTTTTACAAATTATGCTCTTACCAAAGAAGATGTTTTATAAGGCCTGAAGTGATCCTGTGTGTGTGTGTGTGTGTGTGTGTCTGTGTCTGTTGGTGGACCTTTCACAGGCATCCCCTATTCCCTCTGTTGGCCCTGCTGTTTGAGAAGTGTGAGCAGTCCACACTGAGCTCTGAATGCATCACCTCAGCAAGCTTTGACGTCGACATCGAGAACTTTGTCCGCAATCAGGAGAAGGAGGGGAAACCTTTCTTCAGCGAGGACCCTGAACTTGACAACTTGGTGAGACATCGCTGCCTCAGGGAGCTAAAGCTTATTTTACTGTACTGCGTTTGTGTCCGTTGGCATAGGTATTTGTCTACGCATAGCTTACGCAGAGGGGTATTCAACATACCCAAACATGCTTGCATACAGTCCTCCAAAAAACCAGCAGCACGTAGCTCAACGGGGATGATGCTATGCAGAGGTCGAATGCTGATTTGGTTGAAAAGTGGGCGGGAGTAAGAAAGAGAGCGGCAGAAGGAGTTCACCACAAACAGGAGAAACACAAAAAATAAAAGCTCATCAGAAATGGCATGAAAAACACAGAAAGGCTGCAATGGACACTTCTCATTGTTTTCACTTCAGCTCTTTGTGTTATGTATTCTTCTCTGCGGCTGGCTGAAGGACCAACAACAGCACAACCAAGAGTAGCCCAAAGACTGGTTGTTTGTGACACTGCCCCCTGGTGACAGTAAACAGCTACAACATGTAGATGACAGTCTTCAAAGATGTCCGTAGGCTCTGCGTAGGACCAGCACAAACGCAGATTGTTTGCTTTTGTGCTTTCCTCCAGGGCTGGGCAGTATATCAACATTTAAGGTATATCAGTATATCTCTAACAAGATTTACAATGAGACAGTACTGTTTATATCATATAGTTAGATGGTGCGTTGCATAACTAATTTCTTCCATAAAGTTGTGCTAGTGTTTGAATCTGTCCTCTCTCGCTAAACTCTCTGGATCCAAACAAAGCATTTAAAACACAAAAAACCCACTAAAACACTAACGAGCAAAAGGTTTCCCGTCCAAAAGGCGTGCCCGATGGTGTAGGAAAGCTGTGAAAATATTTTAACTTGGATAACTTTTAGTGATATGGTTTAAGTTTCTGCTTTGCTAATATTTTATTTGACAAGGTCTTTACTCAGTCTTGTATTTGTCACAGTTGCCTCTTTTTTTTTTTTTTTTTTTTTTTTTTTTTTTTTTTCCTTGTTTTAAT
>VUQI01034349.1:16891-28574 GCA_015106735.1 Paratilapia polleni
AATGCAGAAACAATGAGTTTCTAAACATTTGTTTTTCTAGTTTTTAATTTTTTTTTTTTTTTTTTTTTTTTTTTTTTTTTTTTTTTATTTTTTTTTTTTTTATCAATACAAATTAAAATAACAAATCAAGCAAAAAACAAAAGACTTACATGATATTTCTCCCTGCTTTCCCGCATTCTATCTGCCGGTACTTTGATAAAAGTTACTTCCAGAGGTATATAGTCATATTGAGTGTGAGGTTTGCAAACTTTGCTGTATAGCTCCAGGGTAGAGCATGGGAAAACTGGGGATCAAGGTTTTTATCTACGCCGGTGTCACCAAAACTTCCCCACCTATCGGCGTATACGCGCCGCGTCTCCTGGCATCTACAGCTTCCTCCCTTCAAGCGTATACACATAGGCGAGCATCACAGTCGTTGTCTTTTGCTTTCCCTTTACCTCATATGCCTCTTCCCGTCTCCCATCTTTGTGCCCCAAGGTACCCAAGTGCCCTATCAACTGCACTCCAAACAAACAGCCGCTGGATCAGTGAGGCTCCCTGGGATATGCCTCAGGGAGAGAAAGAGAGAGAGAGAGAGAGAAAAGGGAAGTAGGAGGAGAGCAGAAAACAGGAACGAGGAGTGAAGGAGGAGAAGTGAGACGCACAAGGAAGAATTGCAAAAATTTGAAATGGGGAAGCAACAGAGACAGGGGTGATACGGAGGAGAGGGTTGCGGGTGAGAGCGTATGCGCGATGTACTTTGGGGATTGGGCTGCACAGAGAATGAGCTCATTATTCCATAGTGTACTGTATATTTCCCTCTTCCAGGTAATTACTAGGGTATCTCACTCCACTTGGAGCGATGAATAATAGCCGTATGTGAGCGCACATACAAGTCCAAGTGTGTTGTTTGGTTTTTTTTTGTTTTACTGTATGTATTTGCATATTCAAATTCACAGCCGCATGCATATGAGGTTGTTTGTTAGCAGTGTCGTTTTTGTGTGCTTATTTGTCTGAAGCAAACAACGAGGAGCAGTTTGTATGTGAGTGAGTGTGTCTGGGGTGGTTAAGATGTTCTTTGCAAGCCCAAGGAACATGAGTGACTCTCATTCTGTCCCGAGCTCTATTTCTGTTTGTGCCTTAGCAGGCCTAATGCAGAGCCTCTGTGAGCAGGTAATTAATGGGAGTGAACATTGCAGCTATGGAGATGGGAAGCGGGAGGGGCCAGTTTAGAGGAAAGCAGGAAAAAAAAAAAAATCTGAGCTGTGGAGAGATTTTCACTCTGTTGAGGGGAAAATAACATCAGGCTCAACTTCACGTTGTGGTTGTGAAATCAAAATGGCTGCTGTGGAAAAGGCTTTTATCCTTAGTGAATGTGCTGTTTGCTGAGTCACAGCTTAGCTCTTTAGCAACGCTTTATTACTCATTTCACATGTTTGAGTTTTCCATATGTTAAAGGCAGCGAAGAAAGGAAACAAGTCCAGGGGGAGAGAGCCAGACAACGTTGATTGACATTCGGCAGTGATGAGAAATTCTCGACTGAAAGTTGATGGAGGGGTGATTGTGCCTGACGCGGCGCACAAACGTGGCATGGCGAGGGGAGTCGCATCACTAAAAGGACAGGTCGTTTAGGCCTAATGATGCAACCGCATGCTCCACCTGCATAGATTCCAAGTTGGAAGCCCACAGCTCACTTCTGTCCACATGCTGGCATCATTAGCCGGCTTGTGTCCACTTCCCGAGTCAAGGGTCACTATGACAATTCGTCAGTACCGTATTTAGGAACATTACCACCATAACTCACAGCAGTAATGAGGGAGCAGCAGATGGATGCCATTCTAGAAACTGTTTTTAATGACTGAACAGGGGATTGGGCTCCTGTCCCCAATTGGACCCTGCAGACTCTCGCTCTTAAAGGGCAACTGCCAGATATCCAAGCCAAATGGAGGCAGGAGGGCTCATTTCTACCCTTTTCCCTTCTTTTTTTTCTTTTTAGCTCTGTCTTGCTCTGGCGATTATTCTCTCCCTTGTGCTTGTAGCGAGTGGAAACAGTAGATGAGAAGGGGAGCATTATCCTTGGTTTTCTATTTTCTTTCTGCGCAGGCTCAGTGAAGCTGGCTTTGGTTTTATCCAGTGTCGGCCGTTTGGGAGAGCCTTGTGTTGCTTTGTCCGCCTCCTAACCCTCCAATTCCTGATTCCTCCACAATCCTCTGTTTTGTAAATGGACGCTTGTGATGGCTAATCAATACTGGCAGATTTAGAATGGGATTTAGCATTACAAAGGTGGTCCCACAACATTGTAATCCCACACCCCCTTTCCTCCCTCACACTTTTGTTAGCAAGCAGAAAATACTGTATATAAATAGCTTTTATCAACACAGACAAGCTTAAGAGCTCTTTCCTGCCTCTTTTTCTTTGCTTTAGCCAAAGAAAAAGCCGCATTGATCAGTAATGCCGACATTTTGCAGACTAATATTTCAGGTTTTAATTGCTGTGCAGAGACGCTGAGAGCTGGAGAGAATAACAACTTGCTTATTTCCTTCCTACTGACACGATCCTGTGTGTTTTTAGCTAAACCTCACAACAGCTCGAGATTAAAAAAAAAAAAAAAAGTAACTGTTGAGAAACTTGTTGTAACCCTCAAGAGGAAGAGGGGAGCAAAAGGTTGTAATTGGGGAGAGAATAGAGTGAGGGTGCATATCCCAGCCTCATGAGGCTCTCTTGCCATTACCTCATTTCCCCTGTTTGTAATTAGCAATGTGTATTAGCAACTAGCCGGCACAGATGAAGGCGTATCAGGACATCAAGGAGGCCACAGGGGGTACACTGCAACAGGATATCAGGCCGTCTTCTCTGGTCCCAGAGGGCAAAGCAGGAAAACAGCTTAAGCAAACAGCCTCCCAGGTAGTGTCCTCATTAGTGCTATCATAGCTATTAACAGCATTAGTGCCAATGTTTTGATTGCTGTCATTATCATTAGCAGCTTGAGCAGCACAGCTACCTACTAGGAAGGGGCTGGCAGTGGGGGTATGTGACAGGTGTTTTAACTCAGCCCTTGCTGACAGCCCAAAGCTAACAGGTTGTTGTTTGGAGGCAATCAAGTCAGTGTGTTCTTAGCGCCAATGTCATATATTCATCCAAAGTGGATAAGAACTGGGAGCAATTTTTAGTTATTTTTCTAGGTACAAGTTATTTGACCTGTGCAGGTGCTTCAATAAAGTTTCTCAGTAAAACCTGTTGTTTCAAGACTGACGACAATGAGATGGCACAAAAGGATATTAACCTGTGGTGTGAGATGCCATGAGGTGTCACAGCCTTTTCTGTACCACAACAGAGCATTAAGTGAAATCTCCAGGCAGCATCTGCTCTTTTCTTAACTGCTCTCGCCTTGTCCATATTGACTTGACTCATGAGGCCATTGAGCTTTGCAGCAACAAATTGCTTTTCTCCCATAATGCCCCGCTGCTAACTGCACGGCATTGCGGTAAGCGAAAACCCACGCAGCCGTGATGTTCAAATACCCCAATCAGTTCAGGCTGCACTTGCCCCCAGCTTGCCACCCGTGTGTGTTAGTTTTCCATCTTTAACTATGTGCCTCCCAAACAATTACCTGCTGGCAACCAACAAACTTGGTACATAAAGAAGAAAAGACTGGTGGCAGTACAGGTGGAGAGGATGGAGAGGAATAGAAGGAGGAGAAAGGAGATAGTGGAGAGAAGGAATATGTACAGCTGCACAGAGGATTTGTGTTTTTTTCTAGCTTGTTGCTGCACTGAAGCGCACATTTCTCAGGCCATCACGATTGACAGGTTTAGTATCAGCAAGGGAATGTGTGCATGGGGGAGCAGGTGTGCGTGCACACAATCACAAGTGTGCTCTCTCCTATTGAACAGTGACATACAATAGAAAGAAAGAAAGAAAGAAAGAAAGACTTAGAAGTGAAGAGAGGTGGGGGTTTACATTTGAAATGAGTGAATGAGCAACTCTGTAAAGGTGTGAGATTACTTCAGCAAAGTGCAAACTCTATTTGTCTCTCCTCCTCTTGCTCTTCTCCTCATCGTGGCATTGTCGAATCTTGAATCATCATATAATACAGGAAATGGAAACGAGAGAGATAAAAGAATGAATCAAAGATGGCAGCCTCTCTATAGCTCATCTCTGTCTTTCACTCTCATTTCAAATGGTCCTTTTGTGCATGCGGTGGCATCTCCCACTCCGGGCCTATGATCAGGTAGTGGTACTAACAAGCATTCGACAGGGGGAGATTAAACGTGCAACTGTCAGACGCCGCACCCAACGCATTAAATTACAGCTGCTTACATGTGACATTAAGAAACCTGCCAGTGCTAGACACATCAACAAAAGAGATACAGAGACTGAAAGAGAGGGGAGGGAGATAGGCGCTGGATGTGATGTCAGAAGAAATTAAAGCCTTTCAACTACTTATTGACTATTCTTCAAGACTTATAGATGGATCAGGGGGAAAAAAACAGAGGGAGCAATAGAAAAAAAAATCCCAGTGGCTGCTTCCAAGATCTTCACTGAAAGTAACTTTTCCTCTTTGCAACTTTGAAGTCTGTGTGCTATTGTTATGGGGGGCACAAGCAGATGCTCGCTACCACCGTTTATACTGTTTTTATACTGTTTTCCCATCCACTTAAGGAAGCACTTGCTCTGTGTATATACATTTACAGGTATGTAGATATGTTTATTCCTCAGTTGTATTACTTAACAATATGTATCAATATCCATAATGCATTTGTGGAGTTTAATGCAAATACTAACATGATTTTATCTACTTTTTCTGAAGAGCAGATGTTGACATTTGTGCACTGTACACACAGAGAGTGGGTTTGAAAATAACTATTGGCATCAACCCAGGATACCAACATCTTTACAGTCTAATCCTTCATTGAGGCCACTGCCAAAGCCATGGGGGTGATATTGATTGTAATCTGAAAAGAGAAATCTATGGTTTTTACACACTCAATGGCTGCCTCCCTGGTGCCTAACATTGGAGATGAATCACGCTCCCCTTAAGGCCCATTATTCACCCATTATTGGCAAGTGCTTGTGCTCACTTAATTGGACAACTTGTCTGCAACTGCCAACCCCCTGGGCTGGCCAAGAAAGAGCCTAAGCCAATCAGTCTAATTGATCCCAACAAATGGTATTAGTCACTGCTCGTGGTTGCTGATAGTGGAATCATTTTTGGAGAGTTTTTGGTGAGCTTAATTTGTGGGAGCTCTGAAAAATGAGATTGTTGGAAAAATCTTATGTTTTCATACCAACAGAAATCAACAAAATTGTTTATTTACTTATTTAGTTGGCAGATATTTCCCAAGCAACCTTGCCAGTTTTTGCCAGTTTTTATGCCAAGATCTGCTCACTGTGGAAGAAAAATTCTCAAATTAACCTGTAAAACATTGGCTAAATCTCAGCTTCATAACTCACAGAAGCCGCGGTATCTCATCACCAAATGAGAAAACTGCACTGGAAAGACAGTTGGCGATCTCATCCTTAATTCCCGAGGGCAATGTAGGCCACCCAAGCTGAGGTGTCCTTTTCTTGGCAAGACAGAAGACAAAAGAAGGACTCCTCCTAAGTGATTTAGTGTGGTCTCTGTCAGCAAACATCATTCCATGTCAGTAGCTTCCAAAGCTAATATGTCTAGATTGTTCAGATGCACTGCCAAAGACAGAGATGTTATTTCCAACTCGTTTCACTCCCGTGTTGCAAGAAAGAGGTGAGAGTCAGGCATGCATGGTTGGAGGGCGGGGCACAGAAGAAGAGACTTGCCCTGGAGTCAAGCTCAGTCTTCCAAGGCCTCTTGTGTTTCTTGTTAAAGTGCTCACAGCCAAGAGTGATGCACTATTCATGGGTCCTGACGGGGAAGAAAGGCTTTGGCCCAAATAAAAATAAATAGCACAAGGAATGAAATGCATTAAGAATGGAGTATTCAGATCAAATGAGCTCATCTTCACTGTAAGATGTAAGTGAGGTACAAGGGAATTGTTGTGCGATAAGGCATTATCTAACAGGTGCGGGGACAGAGGCAGCAGTCTGCAGCAAATGGGTTCAATCAGCTGAACCACAGTCCTAATGTTGTGTCTTCTGCATATACATCAGCAACAAAGTCAGAGGAAAGAAAAAGGAGTAGAGAGAGGGGGGAAAAAAAGATAGCAGAGCACTCCGCGGGCATTTTAAACACTTTGGTGTTAAGCAGCCACATACTGATTCTGGTCCTATCACTCCAACTGGAGCCAAAGACGCATTTACATTCAGCTGCTGATTAGAAACATAAAGAGGAATGTCAGGAAAAGCTGTGGAGTCTGAGATTTCTAATCACTCACACTGCTTTTTTCAAGTGAAGATGTCTGTGATAGAGCAAAAGAGTACCTTTGAATTTGATGTGCTTTTGATCCAATCTGGCAACTCCCAAATAAATGGGGGGCAAAGAAAGAGGCACAGAAATAAATAAATAAAAGGGAGAAGAGGAGTCGGGCTTGTGTGTGGACGCCTGCTGTCAGGTCCTTCTGTCAGTGTGAAATATTGCTGATCCCACCACACTTCCAGTGGGGAGGTGCTTGTAATGATTCAGTCCTTGCGGGGTTTCAAAATGTCATCTGTCTCACCTACCTCTGAGTGTACTAGTGTCCTCTAAGTGAAGACTCCTACAAAATAGGGACGGTTATTTAAACTATAGGGGTATAGGAATATATTTAAGGAAGTATTTAACGCTATTATTAGCATCAGTCAAGAAGCAGCAAAGCACATTAAAGCTGGCACTGCATTTTGGTAGAGTGACTTCTGCAGCATATGTACATTCTTTAAGTCTGCTTGGAAGTGAAGGCATTCCCTTATATAAGCGAAATGTTGACTTTGCAACAGTCGTTTTCATCCGATGGGAAATTGACCAATTTCACACATTAATTACTGGTGTCAGGGTTTGCGGCGATGCTTTCCAACAGGCCACATTCCAACTCTTTCTCACTCGCACGCTTGACCCCTTGAGCACCCCCGCTGCTCCTCCCCAGCTAATCGATAGCCTGCCCTGATGAGTGGAGACTCGCTGTCACCACCTCCTCAGCCGATGGCAATCAATAAAAAACAATACCCATCTACATCCATGAACTCAGAGCCCATTTGTTTTCCCTGTTTACCAGTTATGGGCGCTGCTCTATCAGAATGCCTGCAAACAGCAAAGAGACAAAACAAAAATGAATATGAAGAGAAGTGCCATTACTTCAGCATCTGTTGGGGAGTGCACATTGCACAGATGGCATAGCTTTAATGTCTATTGGTATTAAAACTCTAGCATTACAATGTATCCAAATAGTCAATATTTGTCTTAAAAATGTATCAGCACTGAAGAATAAATCTGTTGCTGGTTTGTCTACTGTAACAGTCTAAGCATCGCTTATCGTCATTTGCAATCTCTATTTACATTAAAATAAAACTAATCTGTTCATTGACCCAACTTCTACTTCTGGTAAGCTTTGACAGAGCATGCCACAGCATTGTTTATGTTTCCTTTTTGCAAAGGCCTCAGCAATTCTGAACCTCCATATCGTCTAATTTAACATTCATATACTGGCACTGAGCAATGTGTATCTCAGTAATATGCTCCCTTGCTTGTTTGTGTCAGTAAATATGCGCTCACTTACAGGAAGATGGCCTAATCCATACTCAGCTGTTAGCAGCTGATATGTTTGTTGTGTATTAAATATTTGGTCGGATTTCCTGCCTTGTTGTGATATGCACAGCTCAAATCGATTGGTAGAGATTTAGCACCCGGAATGCGTCTGTGTTTGAATTCCAAAACCTGTGCATAGTTGCCTAGTGTTGGAGATTGGGTTGCCACGTTTGTATGTCATTGCACTCCCACACATGCAAACACACAAACAGGAAAAAAAAAAAAAAGCTTTGTTTCAGGCAATTTGAAGGATGTCACAATGTGCTCTTTATAGTGAGCAGACAGAAATATAGAAATAGATGACTGAGCTAGTATTGTATGAAGTGTAGCAGTGTATATTGCTTCTTTTTTTCCCTTGTAGACTAAGGTCTTTCACATGACACAAAACCATTTGAAAGCACACTATGGCATATTTATTTATGCTATGCAGTAACTCCCCAAAATATAGGACAAATAGAATCCAAGAATAGATGGCATTTCATAGCCTAAGCTCATTCCTTTGATTCTTCTGAGGCTCCCTCGCTACTAAATCCAACAAAAATGTGGTTTAGTCTCCCTTTCCCTTTTCTAATTTATTTCACAAGCATCATACCAGACAAGTTGTCTCAGAGCTTGGCCAGCTTTAAGCAAGGTATGGGCTCTGAAAATGAAGTTGCATGGAATATTTACTAATGAATAGTTTTGACTCATCAATGACTACACCTACACAGCCCCGAAATGGCCAAGCTGACCCGCAGAAACAAACCGAGCAATCATTATCTCTTCAGACTGGAGTCCCCCCCCCACCCCCAGACTGTGTCGGATTCACATCAATTTAATACGCTACCGCTGGCACTTGCATAGCATTGCAGCTTCTTCTGGACAGATTTGAAGACTAATCTCATACTTTAGGCCTAATACAATTAAACAGTATTGAACTGATGTTTCGTTCCATACATCAGTTCCCATCCTGTGAATGATGGGTCTGCGTTGTGTGCTGCGGGCCTGGGAGAGAGATATGATCTGGGGCGAAAAGGTTATGATTGTGGCCCGGGGAAGGGTCAAAAAATGAATCCTGCGGTTTTCCAAAGCAGGAAACTCAAGACTGTGAAAGAAAGTGTATATGCTGCATTCATCTGCTGCTAGCAGTCTTATATTTTCATGCCTGCTCTTGTTGTCGTGGATTTATCTAGTGAAACAATATAAAACTCCAGGTATAAATGAGCTGCATGCTGTGGTTCAGAGACTCAACAGTGTTTTGCGTTGTGGGTTTAAAAGGCAAAGACAGTTGCATATTTTGAATTGGATAGCGGGTTAAAAAAGACAAGAGGAGGTGGCAGAGTTGAAGATGCTAAGATCATTGTTGGGAGTGACCAGGAGGGACAGGATTAGAAATGAGTATATCTTAGGGACAGCTCGTGTTGGAGACAAAATTAGAAAAGCAAGGCTGAGATGGTTTAGACATGTGCAGAGGAGGGACAGTGGATATACTGGACAAAGGATGTTGAAAATGGAGCTACCAGGCAGGAGGAGAGGAAAGAGGAGAAGATTCATGGAAGTAGTGAAGGAGGACATGCAGAGGGTTGGTGTGACAGAGGAGGATGCTGGGGATAGGGTGAGATGGAGCCAGATGATCCGCTGTGGTGACCCCTAAAGGGAGCAGCCGAAAGAAGAAGAAGAGGAAGGAGGAGGAGGAGGAGGAGGATAGTGGGCTATAAAGTTGCAGTAAGAAGCACTGTGGGTTCAGAGCCAAAAACAAGACTTCCTGATAGATAAAAAAGCTACACTAAACAAGGTTTTATGTTGATTTTGTACACTATCCTGTTAAGACAGTAGTGAATAAATGTCAACATCATTAACTTACAGCTAGTAAAATTAGCTCAATTCATTCATTCATTCAAAAATAAACAAATTAATGGTAAAGCGATCCTCTTAACAGAGTTTGCAAAGCTGCTGAGTTGGTAGTCTTCTTTGTCATTCCCTCACTCTCATTTGGAAAGCTGCGGCCTTGTGTTTGAAAGCTCTGCACCAAAACTGGCTATTCACAGATGAGCATTCGCAGCTGTTTGAAAGATTTAAAATCTGTCTTAGAGACCGCAAAAGTGGTCTTAGTCTGTTTTCAAGGTCTGACCACAGGTCCAGCAGGTGATTTTCAGCCGTTGGCAACGCCGTGCACAGACCCTCCATCATTTTGTTCTTGCTGTCAGCGAGAGGCTGCACACTGTGCCCTGACAAGACAGAGAACATTCATAAAGTTCCTAAAACGTCTCAGCAACCTTGACACAATGCTGTGTATGCGTGTGTGTGTGTATTTGTGTCCCCCCAACCCCCAGCCTCCCCACAAACTTATCTCCAGAGGCAGGAGTTGAGGGGAGTTCCGCTGTTCGCAAGTAGCCAAAGAGCACCTGCCACATTCACGGCGCAAAGACGTCAATAAATCTGGCCACTAATGTACCACAAAATCTTTTTCTCTCACTCCTTCTCTTCCTCTGCCTCTAATATTAATGAATGCCAGCTGAATGCCGCTACAGGCAAAGACAGAAACATGTTCTTTCCACTAAGCTAACAGGAAAAAGGTTATAGCTTCTTCCTTAGTTTCCTGAGTGGAATTGGAAGCGAGTACACTTGGCTAGCGAGGCTTTATTGCAGAGCCATGGGTTAGTATTAGCCAAGCGATAGGCAGGAATTGATGACTTTCAGAAAGGATATTGAAAGCTGCACAAATGAACCTCCCAGCAGCAGAAAAATAATTCTCAGCTAAGTGATTAAAAGTTGCAAAGAAGAGAAATAGTCCGTACTGTGAGTGAATGATAATGTGCGGAACCGGTATGAAAATGTACTTTTCCACCACTTGTACCCAGAATGAGCAGACAGAAAGGGGTTTACAGCACATGAAACCTTGAGGCTATTTTTAGAGACCGCCTTTGCCTGCAACTCAGCAGTTGTAGCAATGAAAGAAACTCTCTATTCTGTATTCTTCTCCTAAAAGAAATTGTGATAATGAGGCTTCACCAGCGACCATGTGTGCATTAATATTTGATCCATCTGAACACATTCACATCATACGCGGGGTCTCAAAATACCATACACAACATATGCAATCAAGGAAATTATCAAAACTGGCACGTGTAAGATGCTGTTGAGTTTGCGTGTGTGTGTATGTGTGTGTACTGAGCTCCCACCGCTCCGTCTCTTTGAGAAGCAACGTCAAATCATCAGGGAGTGTATGTGTGTCTTGATATACTTGGCCTATATCCTCTTGTGATAGTCACATGGCTTCTCTCAGACAGCAGCCATTTGTTACTGTCCTTTTAATCATGCTAATGCGACCCCTCTCTCTCTCTTAGAGAAGCTGACCAAACTGTCGCACACATACATTTGCGAGAACACACACTCGCATGCACACAGACATTAAAGGGAAAAGGAGAGAAAGAATGGAGTGCCCAAAGTCCCCTAAGGCATATGAATATCTTAAGTGGAGAGTTCTATAACTCTGTATCTTCGCATGCCTGTGGGCACACATTACACACAGTCGTACACACATCCGCACAAATCGATGCACACATCCATGCACATAAACATAAGAAGAATACAAATCTGAGATGCTACAGTATTGAATCAAATTAAGTGGTAATTTTGTAGCACCAGAAAGCTGCCACTGTCTTTTCCCTACTCCTTTTTCTCAAGTGCTCCACTTTATTAGTATTCTGCTCAGAAGCTACTCCGCTTTCTTCTCCTTCTCTCCTCCTCTCCCTCTCTCTCTCTCCTCCTGGGAGTTGAGCCCAGTGCATGTTAAGTGATATGGCTTCAGAGTCTTACCGGCAGGGTTGTGGGTGCCACATAGCTCGCTGTGTAGGAGCTGTGTATCCAGGAAGAGAGGAGAGGGGCCCTTTTAGTAAATCCACCCACCCGTGTAAAAATGATCAATCTCATGAATTTGCCAATTGGGAGTCGTTGGCCGATCAGCGGAGACAGAGGCAGATAATGAGAGAAATGAGGAGTGGTGATGTGGGGGTGGGGGTGGAGTAA